>CABEEJ010000867.1:185424-206580 GCA_901482245.1 Timema douglasi | reverse complement strand
TGAAACTGTGTTTCTCAACTGGTAATCCAGGGGTAGAGCAAGGTCCAGCAATGTCCTCTACATATTGAAACTGTGTTTCTCAACTGTTGGATTGGTGGAACAGGGCCTCTCATTGTCCTCTAATACCTTGTTCCTGAATTGGTGGTCTGCTTCCATTTACAGGGGCTAGACCATATGGAATCCCAAAAGGCTCTGGTTCCAGTTTAATTTCAACACGTTGACTAATATCATTGTCAAATCATCCTAATGATTTATCTATATCAGATACAAATTAAAAATATTTGTTGGCTACAAATATATGTTAATGTAACTAACCATCTCCTACTTTAAACTGGATAGGCCTTTTAACTTTGTAAATAATCCATTCATTTAAAATATCAATTCACCTCTAATTTGAATCAATTTGTTCAGAAGAATCTCCTTAGGGTTTGCCAAACATCACCATCATCGGTGGGTACACGTACTAAGGTGTCAGTCACGTCTTTACTTCCAGTCACGGGAGGTAAGAGTTCGGCTCCCGGTCGGGTGAACAAAAATGACTGTTCTTAAACAGTTTAACTTTACCTCCACGCAAATTTGGGTATATTTCCTTCCTTGCCCATCCCTACTCCTATAGTGTAAATATGTTAATAGTCTGGATGGGTAGTAAGATGAGGTACATGTTTAAAATAAACACATATTAAAATATAAGCCCGAAGCTTCAGCTAGTACCTGGGGTTGTCCAAAGAAATGTGTTGGCATTTCCCACGTTTTGGCCCGGGTTACTGGCACTGTGTTTATTTTCATTGCGTCCATTCTCCCACCCTCCACCCCTTTTTCCTTTTACAGACACTATAGAGCGGTGTCGAGAGGGGAATCTGATTGTGAACAAGGCACGCATGCGCAGGCGAAGGATCGACTTTCCTATTAATACAACCCCTCCGTTACTTCCCCCTCTCTCCTCTCAAGTCAAGTTTATTTCAAGGTCTCTCTCCCTCCTCCCCTCTCTATGGGTAGCTGTGACGTCATCCAGTGATGGGAGATTTGAATATCTTTTTTCGGATGCTGCGTTAGGAACCATCTGCGACTGGCGGATGAAGATGTTTTATCTTCGAGCATTTTTTTAAAAATGTTAATATAAATTGTTTACATGTGTACTGTTTTTTTTAAACATGGCAAAACAAAAAAAAAATACAAACCAGTTCAAGACTAATTTTCAAAGCTATTTCAGTAAGGTCTTTTAACTCAAGTCAATTTTCTGGCGATAACGTGATCTAAAGCGTAACTCGAGTGCCGATGACCAAGAGGTTGGATTTCGAATCTCGGCTAGGTGCACTAGGAGTGGCTTATCATTAATCGGTTATTTATCACTTTGGTTTTTCCCATTCCCTCCCCACGTTAATTCTGATACACTTCCTCCAACTACTCTTCTTATCCATACACAGCGTTCACGTCAAGGGTAAAGAAAATAATCCTAGGCTTGATGACCGTATAAAAACCCCACGAAACCACCATTACGTCTACCTTTTTTTTTTATCACCGCGTCTTACTACCCGTTCAGGTTATATGCATACGTACTAATCACTATAATCTGTTAAGAATTAAGAAGATTGAACTTATAGGAAATGTATACGCATTTGCGTGGAGGGAGAGTGATAACCCATTTGAGGAAAAAATACCCTCAGTACACCTGACCAAGATTCGAACCCCTATCTCCCCGTCATTAGCAGTCCAGTCTATATATTGTGAGAGTAGCACATTAGACCACGTAGAAACAGAGGTGGTTTCGTATAAATTAATAGTACCATAAATAAATTACGTTTTTCATAACTCAAACAAAATATGAATATGTAAATTTGTTGAGAAACGATGTTCCTTCAAAGTTTTGACGTTTCTGATTCTTAGAAGTTGGCAACATGCTAAATTTATCAGCGGCTCTATGTCATATATGGTGAACGACCTACTTCGATAAGTTATCATGACGAGAGCTTATCGTCGTATACATCTTCTTTTTATCTCTTGCTTAAGTTTGTGAAATATTAACTCATCAATTAGCTAAAAATATTGTTATTAATACACTCGTTTTTGGTGGACAAAAAGAAAACCATTTCATTTTAGACCTGCCTCGGTGGCGTAGTTGGCTAACGCGCTAGTTGTGTTAAGCTCGACTACCCAGGACAGGGAGATCGAGGTTCGAATCTCGGTCGGGTGAACTGGTGGAGGTTTTTCCTAAATGGTTTTCCACTCTCCCTCCACGCAAATGCGGGTTCACTTCATCTAATTCAACCTTCCCAATTCCTAATCCATTAACGTAATTAGTACTTAAAGCGTATAACCGGAACGGGTAGTAAGACGCGGTGCTAAATAATAATTTAAAAAAATCATTTTAGACTACTTCTTGAATTAATTACGAATTTGCTGGTAGACATATAGCTGTAGTAAGAGCACGTTTTAAAGGACGTTTTAGAACAAACATTAGGTGACCTGGCGGTCTTGGGGTAAGGTGTCAGACTTCTGTGCTGGTGGCTGGTGTTCAATCCTCGGTCCCGGCACAGATTTATCTGATTACCAAACCCTTCCTTCACCTCTGACAAGACATCTTGTGAATGTGGGGAATGCCAGGCCTCCACCGTGGTTCGGATTCCACGTTAAACTGTAGGTCCTCCATTTCATCTCACAATCCCCCTACCATTACACATGAGCGTAAGTGCGTATAAGCCGAACGGGTAGTAAGACGCTGTGCTAATAATAATAATAGTACAAACATTAACCTTTTTTTTGCTGTCAACAATGTTAACTGTGTTATTTTAAGGGTATTGATGCTATATATCAAGAGTAACTGCTTCATATCGCATAACTTGACTTATTGTCTATATAAAGTCATGCAGGAATGGGCAAACTAAGGCCCATCGGCCTGCCAGTCGAATAAATCATTAAAATAGGTTGCGTTGTGGAGCAAGCGTTTTTAAACACAACAAAACTGGATTTTTATTAAAACCATGGCAAAAATCATTAATCACTTACTTGCTAATTCATGTCCAAAATATATCGTAATGTTTGTTCATTATCCTCATATGCATGCGAACATGTGTTTTCATCCATGAAACTTAGGAAAAGTTATCTTAGAAATAGACCAACTGATGAGAATCTGTTATCGCTATTGAGAATCTCCTCATCATGGCTTAACCCAGATTCTGAAATAATACTGGAAAGATAATTCACAGTTTCACTCATCTCACACCCCATCATATAAATCTTCTAAAATATAAACGAACTTTAAAACATATTACGCCACTAAGGTATTTATGATAGCTTTCTTTGCATTCTCAATGTGTTTATACATTACTTAATCATGTCACTCTATTATACGTGTTTATAATATATTAATATTAGTTTTGAAAAAGAAAAAAAGTAAATAAGACTTTCCCGCCAACTTTTTTAAATTTCTATTTGACCCTCCTGTTTTCCTTAAAAATAGTGTATCTAGTGTTCTAGCTATCCACATATTTAAACTAATGGCGTTGAAAGGGGAACATTAAAATTCATAGGAAATATACCCAATTTGCGTGGATATAAAGAATAACATAATTTAGGAAAAAATACTTCAATATACCCGGCCAGGAATCGAACCCCGAACTCACCATCACCAACAAAACAGATCACAAGAAACAAACACCCCAATCTTCTTGCTCACCGATGAGCGTATGAACGCACTATAGAGCGCAAAGGTTGTCTAGTTTATAATTGTACCGATTGTTTACACCTACCAAATTGTTTACACTAGCAAGGATGTTTAGGGGTTGACGCCAACTTCCTCTGGTTTCTTGGCGCATGCGTACAGCTCGTGAGAAATGAGAATATTACTATTTTATTTATTCCTCTAACCTGTAATCCTTCTTTCCTCTTTGTAACATTGACCCTCCACACAAAGAATAAACAGTAGGCATACAGGAATAAAGCCAAATGTAATGAATAGTCTAGTAATAATGATGGCAATAATAACATTAAACATTGAGATTGTATTTTATGGGTTCATTACTTTTTATGTACGAACATTACTTTTTTTTAATCATGATTTTTTTATGCTTTGAATTTTATTGTGACCTTAACTTTGAGCTCATGTCCAGCGTCGGGTAGTAGAATGCGTTTGTTGCTAGGAATTCTGAGGACTACTTTGGTATAATAATCAAAGACTCGTGACAATGTTTATGTGACAGTGAAGATCCAAGCAGTAATTGACGGATTAAAAAAAATATATTTAAATAATGTCTTCATTAGACTGTTTTTTATATAATGAATATTCATTCTTATTTTTTATCAGTTTAAAGTCTTCGGGCACTTTTTAAATAATTTTTTAGCATTCATTTTTTGTTTGGTTTCAAAACCAAACCTAGTGCGTATAGGTTAAAGCTAATATTTATAGAGGGGATGTGGGTCAGTAAGGGAGTCCGCTAGAAAATGTTACCATACCCTTAGCCAATTAAAGTTTGTATACGTCTTATCAAATTCCAGGAGGGGTCCGGACCCCTTTGACCTGCCAACCTTTCTAACTCCCTTGATTTATACTCTATTGATTAACAAACTTTTGTTCTAAAATAAACTTTGTTAAGGACCTTATGTAAAATTTTCCCTTAGTTACAATGAAAAAAAGGTAAATAGCTTATGTATAAATGCCACAGCCCCATAAACACCCCCCTCTCACATCCCCGTACCGTAATCTTATCCCGGTTACATCCTTGATTGTGTTGCCTCCACCCCCAATTAAATTTATGGGTGTGCCATTGTCTGTAGTAGATCTACCTTTAGTTATAGCCATTAAGATAAAATAATTTATGGGCCTACGCCTTTACTCACTGTAAACAAATATACGGTTGTATTCTGCTTCTTATGGCATTCCAACTAGTTTGAAAAATGTTTTTATGAATGTTGTTTTATTGAACTTGTTAATTAATCATGTTTGTTTTTGTTGCAGGTTTAACTCTGTCCTCTGCGATGCGTTCCGCGAGAATATTCGCCGGTCTGGTGGGCGGGGCCAGCATCACGTGATTGTCAAAAAACCAATTGCATACTATTATCCCCCCTCCTATCATCCCGTGTTCAAGCTCGCGCGTGCGCACAAGGCTAGTATTTGCGCGCTCAATACAAACTTAATTTCTGTGTCGTAAAGACTTGGAAGCCTAGTACTAGTTTTCTTGTGTAGAAAATGTTAGATATTAATCAGCGATTTCCGGGATAAATTAATCTTTGTAACTTTATTGTGATTTTAACCAACTGTTTAAAACTTCTTTAAAAAAAAATTGTAAATGGCTAAATGCTTAACACTACTAACTAAGACTAGCTATAACTATTAAGTTAGATTGTTGTTCAGCGACGAAAGTAATTATGAACTTGTTAGTGTTGTGCACTCTACTATTGCGTGTTTAAATAAATCTGGCTAGTAGATAAAGTGAAGTGTATCACAGACAAGTGGAGGAGAATAGACTTTCTGATTGGGAATCTTCCTTTGCCTCTTCATTAAAAAAAAGGTAAACATATCTAGTTATTATATTGCATTGTTTTGTGTTTTTTGATACATTTCTATTCACTATGGTCTGATTTTACAGACTTTAATATCACTTATGAAGCCTTGTGATGATCCTTCTTAAAAGTATATTCTGTATAGAGTATTGTAGTGTTACTAAGCAAGGTGGTGCCTTGTGATGACCCCTCTTAAAAGTATATCCTGTATAGAGTATTGTAGTGTTACTAAGCAAGGTGGTGCCTTGTGATGACCCCTCTTAAAAGTATATCCTGTAAAGAGTATTGTAGTGTTACTAAGCAAGGTGGTGCCTTGTGATGACCCCTCTTAAAAATATGTGTTTTTAGTTGTGACTATTCAAGGTGACACGATGTAATGCGGTCCATAGTATCCCAAGCGGTGTGTCTTGCGTAGGGATTGCGTCTTGCAGCGCACGCGTAAGAAACAGCGCTTAGATATACATGCGTGTGACCTTTACTCCGTCCTCTCTCTCTCTCTCTCTCTCTCTCCCCTCCTCCACTTTAGATAGAAGCACAGTCTGGGCAGGGTGACTTTGGCCTAGATCGTCCTTCCCCTCTTTTATCATGTTTGCTCTTCACTCAAGTCTACGATGATAACAAGTGACAATCAGAATGTAACACCAAAAGTGTGTTGTTTTTTAATTTTCTTATAATCTTTACTGTTCGCTTCTCATGGCTTACTACACTAATAAGTTTATTATTATTATTATTATTATTATTATTATTATGGTTTGGAGATATATGTCCTGATAATAAGAGCATATGTGTATGCAAATATGGCCTTTAAAATATTAAACACTGCCTTAAAAATATAACTATGGCTTTATAAAATATAACTTACCTTGTGTAAAGTACAGGCCCCATAATGTAGTGGTCAATGCACCTGGCTACGAATCTAGGGGTCCTGGGTTTGATTCGCGGCTGATATATTGGTTAATTTTTCCGAAAAGGGAATTATCCAAATGGTCACCAGGGTTTGGTTAGTTAAGCTTAAGGTTAAGCTATCACCATAATCTTATCTCATCGGGACATAGAAAGAACCTCTCCGGAAAGTAAATACTATTAGTACATTCGGGCGTCCCTTAGTCAACGGTACTGGCTAATCTTTCCACTACTGGGCTGCTAATGATGACATCTAAACACGCAATATATATTGAGTTAAGTTACTTAAAAATCCTGGGTAAATGGTTTAAATATCATAAAATTTGTTTTAAAACATGTAAGATTTCAAAGATTATTTATTTAGGCTCATATGAACAATTACAATGTGAAATAAATGGTACGGGAACTCCTCACGGACTTTCTCGCTCTATTGTTTGAAAATGGAGATATTTACTCAAAATTCGTAATATATGTGAAACGAAATAATATACACTAGCAAACCCAGGCATAAATTGCACTATACTTGTGTAAAAAAAAATTTAGTCCGGGCTTTAAATTTTATTATTTTGTTTTAAAAGAATTAATGTCCTCATTTGTATGTTTGGACAGATAAAAAAGATCAATGTTGGCTCCACAAGGGTCAACACTTAGAATTAAAATTTCAATTTCCGGTAACAATTTTCGACATTTTATTAGGTTTTGCAAATCTTCATGCCATCGCATTGCTTCTAAATTCCTCATTTATAGTAATTTTGACCAATAAAAAATGTAGATATTGACTATTGAGTCTAAAATGGATATAGATCATTGCTGTACAAACATTTCTCCTAAGAGGCTTATGACAACATACACTTTTAGAGATTTACTTATATTTAATTACTCTATGGCATTGGAGAATTATTGCTTTAAAACTTGAGTAGTATCTTTTTACAACTAAAGCTCACATAATTGTATTAATATATTTACCAATATCTCAGAAACTATTGGTTTTATAAAATATATATTTCATATAAGTTTTTTTATTTTTAATAGTACTACAATTTTGCAATGATAAGTTATTTAGTATCTCAAATAGTTGCGGAGATACGGAAGTTTCTTCTTCTGTAAAGTACCCTAAAATTAATTTTCATGGTAAAATGAAAATATCCAGTTTATTTATAATCTTAATCAACACCTAGATACAAATTTTAATCAAAATCGATTTTTTTTCTTTTCGCCTTTTCTTAAACTACTCTTAATTGTAAGCTTAAACAAATACACAAACAGACGTCATTGCAAAGACCACTTTTTAGGGTTTGGGGGGTCTTGAGACGTCGACATCCGTCAACATATATTTGTATTATAAAGAGACCTACATATTTATAACGATAAGTAATTTCATATCTCAAATAGTTTAGGAGATATTATAAAAAAAGATAATTTACGTACCAGACCGGAGCCTTTGAAGTCATTTTGTTTGGAATATTTATAAATGCTTAGAAATGAAATTTAATCAAAATCGTTAGAGCTGATTTAGAGAAAATCGACTTTTTCTCTTTTTGCCCTTATGTAAACTACCCTCAATTTTAGGGTTGGATATCCAATTCCAAAAATCCCTCGGAGCAACCCTATGAAAATCCTAAATAACAGTTTAGGTTCTAGTTGGTGGTACAGTCAGACAGACAGACAGACAAACGGAAAGTCAAAAACCACTTTTTTGGATTCGGGGGGGTCATAAAACGTCAAGATTCATCAAAATCTTGAGTTCGATTTTTTTGACGATCACTATACTTTCTCTACCTGTGAGTTAGCGAGAAAGTAAAAATATAAACACGTTTATATCTGAGAGTCTTCAATAACTTAATCATATATGAATGAATTAATTGTCATTACAGTATTAGAGTGATTATCATTTTCTTCGCCATAATCGTTTTTACTAGTATTATTTACAATGTAAAAACATAATATTTGTTAGTGGTTAAATTTCATTTCTTATTAGAAAATTCTTCAAAATGGTGTGTTAATACTCCCAAAAACGGTAAAAATGTGTAGATATTAAATTGCATCCATATTAAAATCAAATCTTTGTAATTATAGTAGATTAAGACATATTTATATCTTATTCATTAAAATGAAATAGTAAAAGTTTGACGTTATAAACATCATAACCCTACTTATTATACATAAACAAATAGGCTTTACACTGTATCTAAAATTGTCTGAATGAAAAGAATCTTAGGCAATAATAGAAAATGTTCAACTTTAAATATGTTTTTTGAAAAAAACTAAAATAGCAAACATTTTTAAAAAATAGTTCAAATTTTACTATGACTACAGGAACGTTCATTAAAATACAACATTTAATTTTGGACTCGATCACTTCAAAGTTATTTTGAAATTTTTAATCAAAAGTCCCTAACACGTTCTAATCCATAATAATAAAAGGAAGTGTTTGTGTGTGTTTGTTTCTGTGCGATACCCAACCAAATCTACAGCACACAGAGATTATAGGTGGACGGAAGGGGTCCGAATGCACCTCGAAGCCGGATTTTTAAATTTTTATTTGGCTTTTTAATCAGGCTATTTTTAACATATTTTTGAAGAAAATATTGTTAATCTGGTTTAGAATTACGTTTCATAGATAACTGTAATAAGAATATNCGAAAAACAAAAGGGGACGAAATCGACCGTAATTCTAAACCATTTTTGTGAGGAGGTAGGGTGGCTTATATAAAACTTTTATACCACAGTGGGTCACGGGCAACGCCGTGCGGGATTGCTAGCTACAAATATTAAAAACCAGCATAAGTTCAATGTTTGGATTTTCATTATAATATTACTTTTGTGGGGTGGGCGTGGGGTTAAATTATGTTTTCAAATGCCATCTTTAGAAATCACAATGTATTAATTAATACAAGTGACTTGGTTTTTTGTGGATGTTTGCTGTCAGTATGAGCTATTTATTAAGGTTTCCATGCCTCAAACATAGATAAAGGAAAATGGGAGGTTTCACTAATTGCATCCTCTAAACCTGTTAATCTCTAATTTCTTCGTCCCGTTGGGTCATTTTGCGATTTGTGGGTTCTGTTATTTATTCTCAAGACGCATCCACCAACATTGCACTAGCTAGTAGGCCTACTATGGGATTTAACCTGTACTTTCTAATCACAGGGTAATTTCGACACACACGTACACGCTTTGGTGGGCATGCGAACCAAATGCCAAGCTCATCTAGTCTAATGTGCCAGTGATGGGGAAGTTTGAGCTTTTTATATACAATCAATGAAATCTTGCTCAAACAGATACGTTTAGTTTGATTGTGTACACATATCCATGTCAACAATTCTTGAAAATCTGTCTAGATAATATTGACATTTTGATTATAAACTTTTAAAACGAAGAGAAAAAGTTTTCAAATTCATGGATGCTCATGGCAGATATTCAAGGACTGTTGATATTAATATGTGTACAAAATCAAACTAAACATTTCTGATGGAGAATATTTTATTTATTATAGCAAAGAAAAAAAGAATACTGTAACAATACTCGCGTTCTCTTCCATCCCTTTTCAATGTTTATTTTTATTTGATTGGTGGTGGTGCAGACTTTATTCTCATTCTTATGCCTAGCCATCACTTTAGCTTTAAACTATACATATTATTGCGTTGTGAAGGTAATATGCAGGAGCGGTTCCCATCATTATTTTTCTTTGGTTTCAGAGTTATCAGTCAGCCCGTTCCTTTGTGTCACAAATAAATACAATTGTCTTGAGGTTATCGCCCGATAAACTTACATTTCATACGCGCGCGCACACATGGTCACACATAAACAAGGACTTGAAATCGTGGCACCAAGATAAGACGTATAATAATTATTAATGGTGTCACTAGGAGATAGCACGAAAATACATTAGCGAAGTGCATATAAATTGTGCTATTTTCGTGCCACACCACAATAACCTACATCATGTGTCTTGATATTGCTTACTTACCATTTGTTTTCCTTTCCATCGAGTTATTACTATCCGTCCAGACTATCTGCACGTTCCAATTAATGGGACAAAGATGTGAATAGTAGAAATAAGAAAATTGTGAGAAATTAGACGCCCGACCGGGATTCAAACGCCTGCCTCTACTTCCCTGTCATTGGAACATCATACAAGATGAGAACGAACATATTGTTTATTTCTAATGGGTTTCTACAGCTCAATTTTCATAGGAAGGGTCTTATCTGACAGCTAGAAAAGTTACTAGTTTTACTCTCGTGTATCATGTGACTGCAGTATGTTACTTTAGTATATATTAATAATGCTCATAAAATAACAAAAACTATACTAAAAAAGTGTATGTGAAATGTCGTCCGCAAGATATTAGGTTTTTTTTAAAGTCGTCTTTTATGAAAATTAGTCTCTAATTTGTTTTTCCTCGCGTTTTTAATATGTGTCCTGGTGGACGAATTTTAATTCACTAATTATTTAGGGATTAAGGAGGTAGAATGTTGAGAAAATGCACATGCATTTTTTTGGAGAGCTGGAAGCCATTTAGGACCAAACACTCTTAGTACACTTGGCCGGGATTTGAACCCCGGTTTTTCTGACACCATAAAGCCAGCCAAGACGAGTCTTGCCATTGATTTTTGAATTCTCAGGGACTACTTACTACTTGTTCGAAAAACTATCAGCGTTAATATAACATCCCCACTATTTTCCCGTTTAACACATTTGCATGTTGTGTACTTTTTTTCCCCATGTAGCCAATCAATATGCTTATTTGAATTTGTATTTTTCTTTCAAATATTTTGTCCAAAACATTATTTTTCTCATTTCCCCTAAGAATATTAGTATAAAGGAAACCAAACTATCTTGACAGGATATATTTAATTTTCTTCCTTTTTTTTATCCCCTCCAGTTAATTTACTTTATTTCGTAACATTTATTATTATTATTATTATTATTACTATTATTACCACCTTTCGGGCTATACGCAATAACACATATAAAAGAGAGTAATTGTTTTCATTACATTAAAAGGATTGTGGATTTGGAGAATAACACAACTATTATTTTTAATATGTCTATATTGCTTCTTCCAAGTTGCACTTTGTATGATCGACGAAACATTCCAAGAGAACATTTTCTTGGCGCCATTTTTCTATCTTTAAAGCAAACAAACAATGAATGAGATGAAACGTTTGTTTGAAAACATCTTTTTTCTTTTGTCAACTATGCTAGACTGGAGATGCAACTATTTTCCAAATGGTTAGTTTTATTAGTTTTTTTTTGTTTATCGGATTTCCTAGTACTAAACTACGGGTACATTCTTTATTACAATTTGAACGATATGACTGCAGATATCTACTTAGTAGGCTAAGCATTTTTTCATTAAAGTGGGGTCCTAGTGAGCGTAAGTTTAAGGTAGTAGTTTTGAATATTTTTTTTAGCATAAACATTTTTTGCCAAAATAAATTACATATTTCTTCTATAGAAACATAGTTTAGTTTTCTGTACATGATGGCCTCAATAGTTCTTAAATATGTCAAGGGTGTCCTGGAATTAATGACAACTTTTTCTCTTTGATTATTTGGTATTAACAATACCTTATTGGTATATGTTTACAAAATATCGCTTTGATACATTGTATACAAGGCCAAAGCCAGAAACATTTTTAATTAATACTGTCTTATTTATGGTTTAAACAATATTCATAAAAAGGTACAAGAAAACATGCATAAATAGTAGCCACTATTCTGATGTGTTGTTTTTAAGGTTCTTAATACAAGCTTAGAATTATAAAAACCTAGGACCGCGTTTATAAAAAAACCCTCAAAAGACCTCGTATCACATGCAATTTCGCATAAAGCTAAGACAAAGTAGCTTCGACAAGACTGGAATTCGAACTAGCAAAGCTATTAGAACTGGATAGTCAGCATATTCAGGCATATTACCTTGATGGTAATTGACCACACCATGCGGCCGATAATGAAGTAAAATTGATATCAAACAAAAATAATTAATATCAACTAATGGTAAAAACAAAGCTGATAAACTTTAATTTCTTTTAAATCTAGTAGGTAATCTACAAAAAGCCAACCAGGCTTCGAAATAAATGGGTCTTTTTGAACATGCTATAAATTTCTTCAACCTTTATTCATGAACCAAAGAGTTTTATAAAAATTTAGCACATTTTAAACAAGATCCTTAAAAATGATTGTGCTAATATATACATTCAAATATAAATTTTTAGTTTGTGAAATTCATGTTTTAACTTTACATGCGTTATAGGCTACTTTTTTACCGGCTTAAATTTGGAAAAAAAGATTTGTAGTGAATAAAATTTTCAACTGGTGGTAAGGTTGTTCATTCAAGAATCGGATCCTGAGCAAACTTTATGACGAGGAAACGAGACAAAGGGAACGAACTAAAGTACACTTATAATTTTTTTTTGTTTGGACTTCATTGTACTCTTCCATACCCTCCTACCCTGCTCTATTTTTTTTATGGCCTTTAATAGCTAGCTGTAATTTATTTTATGCTAGTCATAGCTTGGACGCTTGGATAGAGAATTTGGTGTGACGTGGGAAGGGTGTTTCCTGCTTCTCGAATAGGTGTCCAGACAATTACTGTATTCGTATTTATCATCAATGAACTGAAGAACACGTGTTTTTTTTCTGTCGAAGAGTTACTGTAGGCCTCAATATAATTTATACATTTTATTGTGTACCGCGTCTTACTACCCGTCCAAGCTATCCGTATATTTACACTATAAGGTTGAGGAAGTTTTCCCCGCACTTGCATGGAAGAAGAAAGGGAAACCGTTTAAGGCGGCTGCCTAATTCAGCGACAAAACATCAATCGCTCGTCTTTCGGCTGTTGCCATACGTTTGAACCAACTGAACGGAATCTTTTACACTGGGTATCATCTCTGAGGGAAAGTGCATGGCTCTTATTGAGAAACAGCGTTGTAATTCTCTTGTTTTGGCGTGGTCACTCTTCTCTTAAATATAAGACCAATCATGCAACGTTGGTCGGTAGAGATTGCCAGTCTGTTACCTCCTTCCTACCCCAGGACACCACCTTCTACATACTAGCGAGGATCTGTAGTTCGCTTGGAAGTGATATAGGGTGTAGCCATTTTGAGAATATTAGGCTGATTTTTATGTTTGAGTAACATGTTGCCGTTGTGGTGGTATGAGGATGCAATTAAATGAGGGTGTACTGGTGACTGAGGCTGTAAAAGAATACAAGTCAAATTGATTAGATATCCTTTGAGGTGAACATTGGTGAAGGTGAATGTGCTTGGTCTCGGGTGTAGGTAAAATGTTATTTTCTTAGACTCAGGGAGGTTGGGATCTTGGTATGATTTGAATGCGTGGAGATGCTCGGGTTTATGCTGTCAGGCCATACGGCTTAAAATACAATGGGCTTTGTCGTTTTATGGAACCACTTCTCTACTCTCTCTAATATTATACTTCCTTTTGCCCTTCACCTATACCTACAACCAGCCTTTGTCATGTCAATAAGATGGGGAAATAAAACTACGAAACCACTTATTAAGGTAAAGAAGAAAGCTCACAGCTAGTTCTCGAATATCTTAACATTTTACGTTGTGAGCTAATAAAAAAAAGTACTGTGTTCGCAAATGCAAAGTTAATTATTTTTTAGAAAACCTTTATTTTTAAACCGAAACATAAATACAATGGACTATTATTAATTTTAGTTCTTAGTATAAAAGTATCAGGTCAATAATTGGCAGGATGATGGATGGATATATAGATAGATAGATAGATAGGAGGATGAAAGGTATAGAACAAGCCTGTCCAACTGGTGGCCCTCGGCAAAATTTTTTGCTGCCCGCAACGTATTAGAAAAGTTAAAAAAAAACGTCATCCAGGAGTTTTTTTAAAATATAATCAGACTTAAATTGTATAAAATTTATTGTATGTATTATTTGCTGTACTGTCCCGTATATCAATTACAATACATTTAATGAAATATATTATTTATTAATTATTAGTTTATAGGCCTATCATGTAACATTTTTGTTTATTTAATTTATCTGCATATTGAAAATACCGTACATTGCGGCCCACACATTGTCTAGGAATATAAAATTAGGCCCTTAGCTAACTTCAAGTTGGACAGCCCTGAACTATAGAATACAACTGGGGCGCATATTTTAAACCTCACCTAGAGAGGGCGCATGAAACCTTTGACCATACCAACAAAATACTTTAAATCAAACTTAACATAAGAAATTACGGCGAACGCTTAGTATTAAATACACATCTCTTGATATATTAACTATATATCCTACCAATAGTGGTTTTTTTTAAATCCAAATTGTAAGACAAACTGATACGTAATTGTGGTCCATAAGATCAGTCCTTATGGCTGAATCAAATTCATGTAATTAAAAAATGACGGTATTGATGCGGGAATTGATACCGGGTTGTTTGCCTTCGCACGCTATTTCTCTACCACTGAACAATCTTGGTTCATCTTGTATCTAAGGCAAATGTTTCACTAGTTGTTAGTTGTTGTATTGAGTCTTTGTTGTAACTTGTGCAAGTATCGGACACAAAGCCAAAGGTCCCGGGTTCGATTTTCGCGTCCAGCTTGTCATTTTTCACCGATTGAAGTCAATATAAAATATCTTGGTCATCGCCGCCACATGGGATCGAACCATGGTCTTCCCGACGTAATATTATGAATCTCGACCCTGGTCCCTTTAGGCCATTGCTCTTGTATCTCCTTCATACATCGTCCCGAGCCCGACCCAACCGTATGTCTACCGTGAAGGAAGTTGGACTGTGTGTTTGCTCGCTGTCCTTCCTGTACGACTTCTGAAGGCCACCGGACGTTTCGCCGTGCATAGCAGTTCCGCAGGGCTAACAGCCTTACAAACTAAACATTCCCAGGATAAATTGGTATTTTATGATTCATACCGTACATACCGACCGAAGAGACAGTTCTTGCCCAATAGGTTTCTGACGTAAACTGTTTAGTCAGACGTTTCGATGTATGTAAGGTGCCGTTTAACAATGATTACATAACCTAAGGAACGGAATGAGAAGGATATATATATTTAAGAAACTGTACCAGAATTTACTTAACGGGAGAACAAAGTCCTACAAAGATAAAGCCAGTTCATTACAAGTACTCTTCCTATAAAATTTACTTTTTTTTTTATCCCCACCCCGTTATTTTAAATGTGTGAATAACCCGAACGGTTTAGTAAGACGTAGGTCTCTGATAATAAGTCACACTCTGCGCATTTTAAAATCTACATTTTTAATAGTAGGCTTATTTTCTACATATTGGCTACTAAGGTGTAAGTTTTGAGAAGGTAATGGGGAATAAATGCACCCACATCAACGGAAAAAAGGATGGGGAAAACACAATTATGTATCAAATTAAGAAAACCACTTCAAATACACAAGGCTGAGGTTCAGACCTAGACTTTCCCGGCACCGTTATTAAAGTCTATTACAAGCTTGACACCTTATACTATGTAACCATCCGTGCGAATAGATTAAAATAATCTACCTGAATAAAACTTGCAAGTGTAGGCCTTATTAAAACATAAAACTGCACAGAAGTCGTAAAGATTTCAATTGAAATTTCACAGAAATCGTAAAGATGTCAAACTAGGTTTTTTAAGTGCGTGTTCATAACAAATATAGAAACAGCTTGATGGCATTTAGAAACATGTTCAGACTTACAAGGTTTTTTTTTGTTGGTTTTTTTCATACTAAACTGGAATATTTGCTCGAGCGAAACGTAATTCCCGGAACTTGTTTGCAAGTGCCCTCCCTACCTCTGGGCCTATTCGGTCAGGAAAACAGGTATTGATACTGGAAGTAGGTATAGTCAAATACAAAACTTGGGATTTCTCCTTGCACGGGGAACCACACGATAACACAACTAAAATATCATTTTACCAGTATTTAGTAAATGTAAATACTTTATATTTTGTTTTGATATTTCACGTGCTCTTTCTCAACGCAGTGCTTGCTATAAACGACTTACAAACATACCCAGAAAAAATATATACATTTATTACCAAATTAACTATAGGTAGCGTCACGAATCTAATATCGGGATAAAAGTATGAATCCATTATAATATCAATCAAAGTACTTGATTATTTAAAGTTTTTGTATTTCCTTTTAATATACAATCAGCGTATTATTAACTTTAGTATAATTTATAATCTAATAAAGAATTATATAAACATAAATTTTGCCCCAAATTCTTTGAAATTAAATATTGTAAAACTTAAACGATACACTTTTCAAAAAAAAACCTGCTTATCCATTTTAATGATTTATTGTTAATATGATTTTCTTAAAATTATTTCAATATATTATATTTTTTTCACTTTATTCCTTTCTCCTCGAATAGAGGCATGGCAACTCAAGTGTGTAAACTTTTTTTTATGACTCTTAAATAGTTTATTCTTTTAACGTTGTTGTATCCTTGGCTTTGGAATGGCGGGCCTGAAATAAAATTTAAAAAAAATACAAACCATAGGTGTCCAAAAGGCGGTGTATATGTGTGCCGGCACCAAGCTTGATTGAAATATGTTTATTAGATCAAAACAAAGGACGGGAACAACACACACTCACGTTGACCGAGTATAGGAAAAATCTAAAACAAACAACCATCTCTTGAGTGTTTCTAGGATGTTCATGGCTCTATCCTGATTAGCGACTTGCACGTAAAGTGAACATTTTTTTATCTTAGTATTTGGGAACAGCCATTCTAAAATCACCGAAGAGAACCGGACGCATAATACACCTTAAGATGGGAGTGTAGGGGACGCGAGAAAAGCTAAGTGGTTTTGCAGTTTTTTAGCAATACTTTATTTTTTGGCTAAAATAAGGGAAAATTTTACTCAAATAAAGACATAATTTAATTTTCTTCACGTGGTGTTAGCAACAATTCTTAAATATCAGTCCTGAGTCTATTAGCACTTGATGATAAACTTGACATTAGATGAGAAAATTTTAAATGGAGACAAAAAGTTGTCATTAAATTCCAGGACATCCTTGAAATATATTCAAAAACAGTTGTTGATATCATGTGAAGAAAATTAAACTTTAAGTTTCCACTGGAGATATATTTTATTTATTTTGGTCAACAAATATTTTACTATAAAAACTGCGAAAAAAATGCCTTTAAACTCGCGTTCACTCCACTGCCTGTAACTGAAATTGTCCAAAACCGATTAAATTATAAACTTTGTTTATATATCACTCATTTCAGTGTTTAGTATTTATTGCAGACCATTGGTATTTTAAAACTTAAGAGCATGTTTAAATTAATGACCAAACGCAAAACGTTTTTAGGTGTGTCTTGTGAAGATGAGCAAAGTACAGTCATTGTGAATGACTTTACAATGAGGTTTTCCTCGAATTTGCATTGGGACCTGGGAAAGTGAGTTAGCTCTTTGAAAGGAGCGATTATAGCAACTCTACAGTAGCCCCGTGGCTTCTTTGATGCTGACTGACAACTCACAGCTGACAACTGACAGTCAACTTTTAGGTGTATATCTAAATTTTGACTATCAGAAGTAACAGCTGCTAAACACATATTTTTGCAGATCATATGGTTCGGCGTAGGGATACATAATTTGGTCTGGTAATTTTTCAAAGCCGTCAGCTGTCAGTCAGCACCAAATAAGTAATGGGGCTACTGTAGAGACCTTGCACTTAACGGGCATTTACTCCTCGTTTGTCGTGTTTATTATTAGTTTGTTGGCACTACTGACTGTCCACCGTCCTAAGGTATTTTAAAGTATTTTCTTTGATTTATTTTCCACTTTTGCTTGGCCAGGGAAGTGAAGGCGGCGCGAGTAAAGAGAAACGTAAGTTCAAAGAGTTTATTTTTATTTATTTAAAAAACAAATATAAGTTGTTACAAGACTAATATCAACGGAGCGTTTCGACAATAGCCTTCCATTGGTATTTGGTAGAAGAAGAGGCCTATGTTGAACTAAAATAATATAAGGTAGGCAGTCCAATTTCCATGGAAAGAGTCTTCCTTATCTTACTGCTAGAAAAGTGACTAATTTCACGTATTTTTATACGTAAAATCATATGATTTGCATCTGCCACTTTTGATAAATATTAGCAACACACCTACAATAATACAAATAAAACAGTAAAATGTTATAATTGTTGTTTACAAAAAAATATGTTTGCATTTTATAAAAAGCACTTCCTATGAAAATTGGGTTGTGAGAATTTGTGAAATATACCGGCATGGCGGCATAGGTTTTTTTAAAATTCAAAAACAATTTTATGTTTTGACTTATATAGTTGTAAGAATCAATTAACTTTTATTTGTTTTAGTGAGGATTTACTCGCATCTAGATATCATATTCAGAAAATTGAATATTGACGGCTGTACATGGAAATCAAACCCGGTACCTTTGGCTTAGTACGCCATTGCGATAACCACTGAGCTATCCAGGAATCGTCCCGTGCCCAGGGTCATTCTTCACTCTCATTTTAAGGCAGAGTCTATGATGGACGTGTGGAAATCGTCGGCTACAAATGTGTAATATATTTTATTGAGATCACGAGCTATCAGTTGACGCAGCCGCCTTAGACTCGGTAGTTGGCTTATTACCAGAATATGATATCTAGATGCGAGTAAATCTCCACTAAAACAAATATAATATCTGTGGCTATATGATTCTTAAATATGCAATCCCTTACAATTATAATAATTGTACAAGTAGCAGCAATAAGCCAACTACCGAGTCGAAGGTGGCTGCGTTATCTGATAGCTCGTGATCTTAATAAAATATATTACACATTTGTAGCCGACGATTTACACACGTCCATCATAGACTCTGCCTTAAAATATGAGTGAAGAAGGACCCTGGGCACGGGACAAATCCTGGATAGCTCAGTGGTAAGAGCATTGGCGTACTAAGTCAAAGGTCCCGGGGTCTATTCCCGTGTCCAGGTGTCATTTTTCAATTTTCATGATATTACATAGAACTGAAGATTTAAGGGCCAATAGAGTTTAATCAATATCACCGTCCTGTTTAATATATATTTCGTTTCATTCTCGTAGTCGAACGTTTAAAGAGAGAGATTACATGTTAAGGAGCCAAAATGTTACTGAGGGGGTTTGTTTGTTTTAGGGGATTTCTTTAAAAGTATGATAAGTATTAATTTTTATATTCTTACTCTATGCCTTGGTTGGCATCATATTGAAGTCTGGAAAATTTCTTAACACCTACAACCCATTTAGGTTCTGAAAAACTTTAAATTTCTCTAAGAAGGAATATATTTAAATAAAAACCTTGTCATCTTTTGTTGGGGGAATTTAACATGAGTAATTTACACCCTCCCCATACTTTTCTCCCATCATACACATACACAAAATACATTTCTGGGTATTGCTCTAACAGGACCTTCTTGTTTGATTCGGTTCTGGTTCACACGTTATTTCAGATATTACAATATATGACCCTGTGTTTTGGTATCCTTTTCAAATTAACTTGAAAAGTTATGTTCTGATATAATTCCGTAATTTGAAAAGAAGATTTCAAGTAATACTCCTCCGCATCGGTATTATTTGCCATTTCATCGAGTTTTGCAGGACGTGAATGAAGGTGGTGATTTTGACCGACGAACCAACCAGTTGGTTGGCATCTCCTCGTGTCTAGTCGGTACAGTGTGTCATTATGATAAACACGAGAATTAACTCAAGGTCGCAGCTCGCAGTCACATGACATATGACTGCTTCGGATCAGACCGCCCGATGCTCCACATAACGTGGCAGAGAGCAATGTATTCTCATGTGGAGTGTACACGTCAATCCCATCATTACATAACCGCAGAGTATGGGGCCAATTATTCATCTCGAAGCCATGTAAATGCCACCAAAGTGCTACGTTTTATATACACTTTGTTTGGTTTTACTGCCATTATTTCACGAAGCCTCCAGTCATCTTGGAGAATTAATGTGTAACATTTTTAAAATTTGGTATCGGGTACTCAACATATAAGCTACTTTCTCAACTCGAAAAACACATCTGAAGTCTAAAATATTATACCAGTGTTGTTCTACACATAAATAATAGAAGTGGCGTATTATCTGGGTATTCTAGTCCTGCGCTGCATACCCAATATGATATAGACTAGTTTTTTGTTTAATTCAATGCTGTATGTGTGAACTGTTTAAATACTAATGTTTAAATTGTTAATAAATATACATGTAATAAATTATTAATTTTAAAACTAGTCTTAATTCATATTCCAAGAATACTGTGTTTTAAGTAATTCTTCTTCCAAAAGGCTCTATTTAACACAATAGGAAACCCAGGGCTTGCTACTTGAAAAACGCATGGCAAGCTAGGGAGGCTCTAATGACCTTGCCCAATGTCTAAGGGGTTGCAACACATTCCTTTCCGCTCGCCCACAAGTAATTGGCCAATGAGCTCACTTTTTAAACTCCAGGTCATGCTGTTCATGTGAAGCAAGCTAAGCATTGTTCCAACTATTGAAAAAAGATTCAAGATCACAATGTTTATCTATTAAGCTAATTTAGTGCAGTTTAAGTAAAAATACTTAAAATATTTATACAATTAATTGTAAAATAATAGTATATGTAAGAAGCTTTAAAATATACACACATTAAATACATAGATTTATTTTTAGGTATTCTAGTCGCATGTATTATCATGTATTTGGCTAACACATTTAACCAAATGTAGGCATTTCAGTACTGATAAGAGTCGGGAAGGGGGGGGGGGGGCT
>CABEEJ010000867.1:169232-185408 GCA_901482245.1 Timema douglasi | reverse complement strand
TGGCGAGGCTACTTTAACCGTAGTTGACGATAATTCTTGTTCTTCTATAGTAGAAAGGATCGTGGAGTTTTAATAGTTTTCATTTAGTTTTTGTTTTACAGTAATGACTTATTAATCATGGTGATTTTATATAATCATACATCAAAGAATCCCAAAAGTCAGGAGTGTGATTCTACTATTTCAAGATGATTTAGAAGGAAAATGTAAAATAAAATATATTTTCTTATAATTTACTTAATCAGTGGCGCACCCAGCCATTTACTTTGCAGGGAGACATTCAATCAAGGGTGTAGCAAGAATGACATTTTGATGGAGAGAGCGGGTTTGGGGTTGCACAGCCTCCTAAGCCCTGAAGGCCGAGAATATTTGTGAATATTAAATGCCTTTATAAATCATATGGGGTAGTTTAATATTAATTAAGAGATTTAAATGATACAAATGGTATCGAAGGTATAATTTGTATGTTTTTTTCAATTGTTAACTTCGTATATAACGGTAAACATTTTGAGTATTAGACTTAAGTTTGAAGCCTGGTCTTAAAATGTAGCATATACATTCGACATATCTTCAATGCTAAATATTTTAATAATACTTCATATTATTTGAATTTCTATTAACAATATTTGTGGTATTGGATAAAGAGGGGGTAGGGGTCAAATACCTGTTTGCCCCTCTCCCCCTTGGGTCCACCACTGCTTACACCAAAAGATATGTGTAAATATCTTAGCAATAAACCAATGACGTAGCGATAGAGTATTGATAGTCCGAGATAAACTTCCCTATGTTAGTCAGAGTTTACGCATCTAAATAGGTTCTGGAGCATAAATTCTCAAGTTGGGAGACTCGTTTGTTTCCATGCAGCATATTATGAGATAAGTTGGATTAAAGAAATAGTTTTAATGAGTTGAACAATCCACCTTATTTCCTCTCATCAAGATCTGATGGACGCTTGATCGATTTATTACTTCATTTTACTCTTATTATGATATTTTTCTTTGAGTATTGCTAACTGTGTTCTTTTAACTACACTAGGCTAATTGAATAGACTCTATCTCTCTTACGCATTCAGAAATGTGGTCTAGTGGTCATAGGTTTTGGCTACAGACCCATTGGTCCCGGGTTTGATTCCCGGTACGTCCAGATTATCTGTGAAGCAGTGGGTCTGGAACGGGCTAAATTCAGCCTAGGGTGGATAAATAAGGAGCTACTCGAATAAAGTAGTAGTGGCTCCGGTATAGAAAGCCGAGCTTAATGGCTGGAGTCATCGTTGTGCTGACCACATGACATCCTCTATCCGCAAGAGCTGCCATTAATTCGCCAAACAGTTTGGTAGCCACTCGGTAGGTATAGCCTGAATGCGGACTGACACCATGGAGTTACTTTTATTACATTTTGAGTGGATGGTAATCATCGTTATGGATAAATAAAATAAGAGAGAATATGGAAGAAAGGTGGGGAGGGGGGCTCGAAATGTCCTAAGCTAGCATACGGTTAAGGGGAAATAATAAATGTTCGAGAACCCCTGTTCTATAGGGACACATCTTCAAATATATCTCTTGAAATAATCCCTTGACGTTCTTGGACAACGGTGGTTGATGGTCCTCGACCCCCAAATTTCCCCTACAACTTTTAGAGTACAGCATACCTATTAATTTTTCTCAGGATACGCCACTGAATAATAGTATACATTATTAGATATGCCTTAGGATTGAATCAGGATCTCCTAAAGCTGAAGTCAGACTCAATCAGCACTCAATCAAGGGGACTTTTACCATACACGTTTATATTCTTAGATAATATTTGTTTTTTGTTTGAAAGTTCTTAAAAGGTGCTACAAAAGCACTAAGACGCGTTGCGGACGTTTATAATACCCGCATTATTTAAGAAGTTGTTTAATATTTTAAAATATAGTTTCCAACAAAATGTAAGCACAAATTATCATCAGGTTTCTGACCAGATGAAAACTTTGAATTTTGAGCTTAAAGATTAAAAAAAAAAAAATTCAACGTGACTTTATGTGAATATGTTTACTTTTGAGATTAAAGAAAAAGGTTGGAAACTCAGATCTAACCTACCCCAGTCAAATAAAGTCATATTTTGATAGGGACACAACAGACCATTTTAAGATAATGTGGGATTGTTTAAATAGGCTTTTATGCAAGTCATCACAAAATTATTTTAGAATAGTGTAAACTTTTTAACTGGTCAGAACTTTCGCCTCCATTTTGGTGGAATCAATACTAAATCGTATAAAACCACTTAATAAATAATCAGTTTTTTTAAATGTCTGCAACGTTCTACCCCAAAGCAACTTTAAAACCAAATAACTAAGTTTAAATAGATTGAGAAAAGTACGTTTGTAGCATGTGGTTGGTCCAAAAAAGTAGAAAGATTCTGATTTATAAGAAAGAAAAAGAAATTTTTATCAACATTTACTACTATACAACAGGATGCTTGGGATGTCCCTGACATTGTAACATTTATTTGTTTTAAGGGCTCAATTTTATTTCCGTTTGTTTCTTTAAACACTTAAAAGTGAATGCATGTTTTGAAAGTCAGTTTTTTCGTCACACACGAAAGAACAGCGATGTGAATGTATGGTCTTGGTAAACATGTGAACAGATGACATGACGCTACACCAAGGTCATCCTATGGAAATAGACACACATCCATTTGTTTGAGAGATAGAGAGAGATGGATAGATGGATGGGGGTCTGCGGGAAAATGACGGAGCATGGGGTTGCCAAGTAAAGGTGAGAGAACTCTCGCTTTTAGAAGTGAGTTGAAGGAGTGTGGATAGATGCCGGCCGCCTTGAAAACACACAAACCCACTTCAATCCAGTCAGCCATTGCTAGACTTGTCGCCCGCCGCTCTCTTTCTACCTCTCTCATCATCAGACCGAGCGGAACAAGTCCACAAATAGGGGCTCCTCCCACCTTTACACCAGAACCCATTTTGAAATATTAATATAATATTTATATAAATTTTAGCTAGTTTGTAAGAGGGTTCACAAACTAACGGCTCGCCTGTCTGTAACACTTACTATCCGGCCTGCAGTTATATGCGCTCACAAAAAATAATTGTTTGATTTTAGTGTGTACGTAATCCATATTAATAAAATGAAGAGTTTGTGTGTCTGTCATGAGCGTTGCGTGCTATATATCGCACGCAGAGGTTTGAAATTTAAATATTAGTAGCACTGGTGCGCGAACATGAGCAGATAAAAGTTGGAATTTTAAGATTTAAATATTTTTTTTAACTAACTAAAAACTGTGTCTGAAGAACTAAAATTAAGAGAACTTTGTTCTGTCTGTTTGAAGCAAAGTTAGGTACGCTTGCTAGTCTTGAATAACAAACACACTTATGTCTATTTTAAACTTTGCTAGATCTTATTATTTTAATTACTTGAGTGTAGGATTTTTTTTTCTCGCAAAGTTTAATAAACACTGCTTTTAGTATTTCGCTAAATATATGGGAAAATATAAGTTTTTAAATATAAGCCAATGCATTGTTTCGTGTGTCCGTATCATCTATAGCAGGGCGCGTCCTCAGGTTGTGGATAGAGGCTATGGCCTTTCGATATGAAGGGTGGCTGCGAATATATTGAATAAGCAGTCGCACACAGCCAATAGGGGTGGTCCTCCCGTTTAGAGGTTGGGCGTGGGCACGTTGAACTCTCACTGTAAAAAAAATCCCATCAAGAAACACCCCAAAGTTTGCCATGGCTGTTTCTGGGGTAAAATATTAAGGGAGGATAACATTAAAATGAATCTGAAAGAGAGAGGGTGTAATGAAGTGGCCTGGATATAACTAGTTCAATAGGTGGCGAACTTTTGTAAGTGCGGCAATGAACTCTATGAGTGCCTAATGCCACAGATTAAGTAGTTAATGACTTTAAATGCATAACATAAAATAGCTAGGATAAACCTACATTGCTGGTCACGCGGGTTAAGCGTCAGACTCTTCTGGTATAATATTACAATGCTGTGGAGGTAAGGGTTCGATTTCCAGTCGAATGGACAAAGGGTGTTTTCCCCTATATAGTTTTCTACCTTCCGTTCATTCAAATGAGGCTACATTTCCATTAAATTATATTTTCCTCGTCTCTTACACATGAGCGTGATTAAAAAGAACATATACAAGACGTGGATTAATCACAACTTGTGAATGTGTGGAGTGCCAGGCCTCCACCGTGGTTCGGATTCCACGTTAAACTGTAGGTCCTTCCTCCATTTCATATCACAATCACCATACCATTACACATTAGTGTAAGTGCGTATAACCCGAACGGTTAGTAAGACGTGGTGCTAATAATAATAATAATAATAATAATAAAGAACATAGTCCGGAAGGCTAGTAAGACGCACTTCAAAAACAAAAGTAATGTATTGAATATAAGTAAGCAAACATGTTTCTATAGGCTAGGATCTGCACCACTCCAAGAGTCGTTAACCAGGTCCTTTCGATTAATTCGAGTTTGAAACCACTGCTCTAGAAGATGCAATCGACGTTTAGGTGAAACGTTCACTAATTTTTTTAATGTAAGTTTTAATTACAACTTTGTATTATAACTTTGTATTAGTTATGAAAACTTAAATATATATATATACATATAAAAGTGTGTATGTGTGTGTTTAATTAAATTCTCTCATTTTCTGCTCAGACTGTATACACCATTCATGAGTTTGAGTTTTCCATCGTATTTTGCATTTTCTGCGTTGAATGAATAGTGCTGTGAACATTCCATTGGTTGGATATTTATTATGGTTCGCATGCCAACCAATCAGCCTCGCGTTGTTTATACACGCAGCTTTCTTTTCCTCTCTTAATTTTGTTGTTTGGCCAGATTGAGCGGAAATACCACACTAATGTCGGTGGCACGGAATCGTGCAGGAAACAACCAAAATAAAGGTTTATTATATTTTTAATAAATTTAACTCTTCTCTATTCCAAAATGGAAATAAAATGTTAGTAATTTTCGTGTTTACCGAATCCACAAAGTTAGTAGTTAAAATGAATTATTTTGTACAGTCTTACAAAAAGTGTCAGTTATAGTAAAAGTCCCAAGCTAGCCACTTTTTTGATAATTAAAATTATTTCCACTTTATTTTTTACTATAGCCTGTATATATAAATGTAGTAATTTGTTCAAGGTAGGGAATTTTTTTGTACCTATTGAAAAAAATGTGTAGCCTACGAGTTATTCCCAAATTCATAGAATGATAAATAACTCGTGCCTCCCGCTTGAATATTAATAGAAATATATATTTATTATAAAGTTATACTGTTCGTTTAAACAAAAGAAAATATGTGTCAAGTACAGTAATAAAAAGGTCAAGGTGGTTGTAAACGTCCGTTGGAAATTTCCTTCAGATCTGAGAGTTTACTTTTTATGAAAACATTCCATCCATTCTTATCATCAACTCAATGATCACCTCTGTAATTGGCGAATAAGGGTTGCGGCTAGCTAATGAAACACAAGTGCTCTCTCTTGAGGAAGGGGACCGCTACTTTCGTCACGTTGATGAGGGCTTAATTTTTGTGTTTACCATTAATTGAGGTGAATGAGGGGGAGGGGGATTTGTCAATATAGTAGAGCTCGCTTTTGATAAGTGGCTGGTAGTTTTCCTTCATTGGTTAAGGGAGGTTTGCGTTTGCTTACTTTACCTGACAGCTATAAACGTTACTAGATATACTTCCACAAATCCATACGTCAAGTCTTGTGTTCTACAGTGGTTGCTTCTGATATTATTTTTACCTCTACAATGACAGATAATATTAAAATGTTATCATTGTTGGCTTAAAATAAAGAGTTTGTATTTTCTTAATCTTTCCTCCTACCAAAACCCTACCATAGTTTGTCTTTTCCTTATCTTTCCAGGGAAATATTGCCCTAGGTTATCAAATATTCAACCTCATCCTGTTCTGTTAGGTTACATATTTTGTCTGTGATAGCCTGTCCTTCATTTAGCTATGCATAAGCAATACAGGAAATGACATTTATACCACTATAGAAGAACTATCATAGGTAGTTAACGAGAAATTTGAAGCATTCGTTCGTGAAGCATTTCAATAACCCTGATTTTGGTTGGAAGAAGAGCTAAGAAAATTCAAACTTTTTTTTTTTGCGGCCAACATTGATGACATTTTACTATATTATTTATAGATATATATCAAATATACAGTTTCAGATAACATGAATTGGGGTTTTAATATATTAACATTATTTTAGTAACCTTAGTAACTAACATCTACTGTTCTTACTACCAAAATCATACTAACCCGCATCCTGGCCATTTGAATATGGGCGGTAGTAGATTGGACACTTTTCTTGTGGGAAATTGGTAGATTGTGCACCATCGATTCAGCTAGAAGGCATTGTAAGTAGATGAATTGGGCACATGGGTTCGACTAGAAAGAATGGTAAACAGGTGGATTGGGCGCGTGGGTTCGACTAGAAGGAATGGTAAACAGGTGGATTGGGCGCGTGGGTTCGACTAGAAGGAATTGTAAACAGGTCAATTGGGCACATGGGTTCAACTAGAAGGAATTGTAAACAGGTGAATTGGGGACATGGGTTCAACTAGAAGGAATTGTAAACAGGTGAATTGGACACGTGGGTTCGAATAGAAGTAATTGTAAACAGGTGGATTGGGCACATGGGTTTGACTAGAAGGAATTGTAAACAGGTGGATTCAGCACGTGGGTTCGACTAGAAGGAATTGTAAACAGGTGAATTGGGTACGTGGATTCGACTAGGAGGAATTGTGAACAGGTGTAGGCCTATTGAGTTATTTATAGTAAAATATCAATCGGGAATTAATACATTATATTGCCAGCAGACTTCAGATCAATCTAAATAATCCATCTTGACGTTAGCTACTCCGTATAGTATGTCCGAGTTACAATTAATTCTTAGTGGGAGAGGTAGCAAGGATAGGCTAAGCTAGCACTGCCCAATCCACCTTGTGAGGTAATCATTGTATAATGCAGCAGAGCCCAATTTACCTTGGGAGGGAAATCTTTGCGCAAGGCAGTGCCCAATCTTCCTTGGGAGGGAAATGTTGGTGTTAGCCTGGAGTTAAAAGCAGTATCCAGTACACCCACGCCCATGAATATTACCAATAATAGAAATATAAGCTCCAGCAATCTATTTTTAAGATTACGTGTTAGCTACACCAGGTTTCATTGATCTGGAAAAGTAGGCTACAATCTTAACTTTTGAGACACCCTTAATCACCACGTGGCCCTATAAGACAAGGAGTAGTCAAGATATCCTGTTGGCAGGGTTGTTTTAGTATTTTACACTCCTGACACTGACGCCAAAGGCTGGAAGTGCTGGGTGCACTGATATAGTTTTTTCCACACTGGGATTTAGTGTACTTTCTCAATCCAGGAGAGTGATGGTAGATATTCTCCTAAATTCCTCCTCTTCTCTACTCCCTGATGTTACATCGTTAATAACCCCTGTGCTTAGTAAAACAATAATAAAATACCCCACTTTGCAGATCTTCTCGAACCATCATCGTCCCACCAATAAACTACAGGTGGCCATAAAGTCTGAACACAGGCTAAGGCCGAGTTATCAATAAGGGCCAACACATTGAACCTGTAATGCAATTTAATGTCCTAACATTAATATTTATGGGGTGACCTGGCGGTCTAGGAGTAAGGTGTCAGACTTCTGTGCTGGAAGTCCGGGGTTCAATCCTCGGTTCCGGCACAGATCTATCTGATTGCCAAACCCTTCCTTCACCTCTGACAAGACGTGTATTAATCACAACTTGTGAATGTGGGAAATGCCAGGCCTCCACCGTGGTTCGGATGCTACGTTAAATTGTAGGTCCTCCATTTCATCTCACAATCATCCTACCATTATACATTAGCGTGCTTATAACCCGAACGGGTAGTAAGACGCGGTGCTAGTAATAACTAATTTTTATGTATTCTGATTAATTAAAACCACGTAAAATCATGTATATGTGCCTAAATTTGTGTATCTGTATATTTGCTTATTTATCCAGACTTTATAACCAACCTATACACAATCTTATACAAAACCGTGACATCCACACTGTCGGTCACGTGGCTTAGGGCATCAGGCTCGCAATTTACAGGAACCCACATCAGTGGTCACATGGTCTAACGCGTCGCCCTCGTGTTAGACTTTGTTGGGTAGATCTAGGTTCAAATCCTACTCGGTTATACTGAGGGTGTTTTTCCCCCCTAAATAGTTTCCGTATCATTCTCCTTGTGAATGCGGGTATATTTAATCTAAAATTTGATATTTTTATTCCTAACACATTAGCGTAGTTAATTTATTCATAGCGGGTACTAAAACACGGCGAAAAATAAAGTAGAATGACGTTTACAGGGATCAATGTTAGAATCTCGATCGGGTAAACTGGGGATGGTTTTTCCCACATGGCTTTCCATTTTACTTCCACGCAAATGCGGGTTCACTTCCTCTAAATTCAACCTTTCTGATTTCTAACCCATTAACGTAATAAGTACTTAAGCGTATGACCCTAACGGTTAGTTAGTAAGACGCGGTGATAAATTTAATTTGTCGTCTTCCCACTCCCTCTCCACGCTAATGCGAGTGCACTTTTTTCAAACCAACCTCCCCATTTCTTTCCTTAGATAAATGTGCTATGGCCCATGTGTTGAACGTATAAATGAATAGATTTCGTTGGTCGTCGTAAGATGTTTTCATATATTTAGTGTGCATGAGTTGTCTTCAAGAGGCCCTGGCGGCTTGAATTAGGTCACCGATGTCAGGTCGTTTGATCAATGTCAAGGCCACTGTTAAATGTTCTTTAAGACAAGCATCAGTGGCAATAATCTACTGTCATGTGTAGCGCGGCCCATCCTCGTATTGTGGGAACATAGGGGCCGTTCTTCTTTTTATCTCGCCCCCGTCATATTTGATATTAGTTTGTCGGTGTAGTAAGCACTTGTCTAATTGCCGGCCATAACCACAAAAGACAAATCATAGTTACACCCCCTTCGAGTCAAACAGAGACTCCAGGAATCAAATATCTGTCGGCGGGTGTCAAACCGAGTGGATTAATGTGAAGGAATATTCGTATTTTGACAAAGGCTGGTGTATATAATTATTCTCACTTTTTTCAGCTATTAATATCATTATTATTATTATTAGCACCACGTCTTACTACCCGTTTGGGCTATATGAACTTACGCTAATGTGTAATGGTAGGGTGATTGTGAAATTAAATGGAGGACCTACAGTTTAACTTGGGATCCGAACCACGGTGGAGGCCTGGCATTCCACACACTCACAAGTACTGATTAATACATTTCTTCTCAGAGGTGTAGGAAGGGTTTGGTAATCAAATAAATCTGTGCCGGGACCGAGGGTTGAACCCCACACCCCCAACACAGATAGCTGACACCTTACCCCTATACCACCAGGTCACCTTTCACTATTTCAGTTGTATTATTAATTATTATTATCGTCTTGATATAAGTAGGCTACTTTTTTTTAAAACATTAAATGCACAGCGTTTATCCACCCATTTGTGATTTTATAATATTTACACAAATTAGGTAAGTATGACGAATATGAAAGTGAAATCATGATTTAAATTCTAACTTTAAAATTAAAAGTAATTTACTCTAATAATTTTTGAAAACTCAAAATTTTGCTCAAAATGGATGTCAAGGAAGTGTTTCCCATGATAGACAACACTTGCTAGACTTGCCTTCCAGATAACAGATTCGTTTGAGAACAGTTTATTAGGATTTTGGAAATGTTCCAGACCAAGTCCAAATGAGATAGTATGCACGATTGTGTCGTATTATTTATGTCCATAGTGAACATTGTTTTGACCGCCTTTGTGGTCTAGTGGTGAGGTTCTGCCTACAGATCCAGAGTTCTCGGGTTCGATTCCTACCGTTTCCAGATTTCTCTGTGAAGCAGCGGGTCTGGAATGGGAACAAAATCAACCTCTTTAGGACAAATGAGGAGCTACTTGAATGGAAAAGTAGCGGTCACGATCTATAAAACTGAGATGAATGGCCGAATATTTCGTTGTACTGGCCACACGACAGCCTTTATCCGCAGAAGTTGGCATCACCTTCACCAGCAGGTGGTGGACGCCCTGGACGCTCGGTCGATTGCGGGCTGACGTCATGTAACGTAATGAACACTATTTTATAATGTTATAAAATAGTGTTCACAGTCTTGGTCGACTCACTATTGAGCTATTTGCTGTAATGATTGACATTGACTTTGTAATTCAAGGTGAACTAAGTTATAAAATATATTTCTTATTGTTCATTTGTTCACTATCTTATTCTTTGCAGAATAAATATATGTAGCCTTTGATGGTAATTAGAAAACTGCACAGGCGTTTTAATTTAGACGTTTACCAAGATATAAATATTAATTACGCACGCTTAAAGAACGTGATCACGCAAATACAGTCTGTTAAATGGAACCTTAATTAATTAATGGTAAAGGACATTGGCGTACCCAGGAACTTACTTTATGAGGGCATGCAATCAAGAACGAAGGCAGAATAAAATTTCCGTGGATAGGAAGGGAGGGTTTGAGGCATAGCCTTCTAATAACTTCAGGTTATTGATATTTGGCTCTAGAAGCCAATTTGAGTATCTCCCCCGCAACCCTCACTACCCCCTTACTACTCATCCGGGCTGTTCACTTTTGGGATAGGGATGGGAAAGGTATAATCTATAGGAAATGTATCCGCATTTATGTGGAGTTTGGGTGGGAAACGACCGCCTCTCTGATGTAGTCTAGTGTTTATAGCTCCTTTCTACATATCAAGAGGTCCCGGGCTCGATCCCCGGTGCATACAATTTTTTGTTGTTGTGAAGCAACGAGTCTGGAACAAGGTCAAACGAGGAGCTACTTAAATAACTTAAAATATAGAAGTAGCAGCTCCTGCCTAGAAAACTGAGATTAACAGCGGGAAGCTTCTTTGGGCTGTTCACTTGATAACCTATATATCCGCAAATGTTGGCACTCTCTTCACCAACAAAGGGGGGCCGCTAGGTCGGTATAGCTCGCGTGCAGACTAATGTCATGGAGTTTTTTTTAACGAGAAACATTTTAGAAAAAAAAATCCTTAGCTCGCCTGGATTCCAAGGGTTGAGTAAAGTTTTTTTTCACTCGCTCGCTAAAAATTGAGAGCAGAATCTGACTGGGTGGTGCAGCAATTCATACGCGGGAAAATTCGTATGTTGATCCATATATATTTGCAACACAAATTAGAAACAGCTAATTAGCGATTTGTTTTATTTTCCAGTAGATGGAGAGATATTTAAGATTAATATAACGATGAATGTTTTCAATTTATTGCGTTGTGTCGTGAAAGAAAACAGAGCACGCACACGCCCTTTACATTAGGCTAAGTGATTTATTTCAGATCTCTTCACAATTGTTGATGTTGATGTAGCTTTCTACTGGTAAAGCGCTTTGTAGATGCATACGCATTGATTTGAGTCGGCTTGTTCATTCAGGCCCATGCGCACTGAGGGCGTCGGCTGACTTGGAAATTTGATAGGGTCTTCCAAGGTGGTGTCGCGCAGAAAAAGGAAACCTGAAGTTATTTCAAGTTGCGCTGAGCGGACAATGTCAACGAGGCTGAACTATTGTGATTACGATTATGATCTGCTCTCGTTTTTCGGCGAGCTTGTTAATCCATAATAAGACCTGCTAAGCGCTCACCTAGCCCTTCTGATCCCAATAGATGTCTGATTCGGGCTGTTGGGGGAGGGCATGACCTGGGAAGTAGGGCAGCGCGACGGGAGGCCCAAGGTGACGGTTCTGATCGATGGCGCCGGCGCCACGCCACGGCGTCTGTTCTATCGGTGACGAAACTGACCTCATCTCGCGGGGACGCAAGCTTTCAAGAGAACGCACTATACGTTCTGTTGTCGATAGTGATTATATGTTAATACTGGCTGAATCGCACTGATGGGCACGTGGGCAGAGGCGTTGATCTCATCAGGCTTGCTGTTGTCGAGGATATAAGGGTTTGAATCACGGCTGGATATACTGGTGTGTTTTTTCCTAAATATTCACGCAGTACTCCTCCCAAATTATAGTCCCCTTCTTCTAAATTCTATCTTAATCATCCTTCTCCCGTTAAATATTTCCTGTAGATAGCCCGAATGAGTAAGAAGACGTGGGAGCACGGGAAAAACACATTATGTTGACTTTCAAATCGGGTTATTTGTATTTTAATGTTTCTTCAACTAAGTATTTTTTTAACAGTTAAAGTTAATATTTGAAAAAATTATGGTTGAAAGACAAAAACGATATTAAATTAAAAATAATAAAATGTATTTAAGTTTTATTTTACTTGACCATATTGTAAATATATGTACAGTAGCCCCATGTCTTCTTTGGTGCTGAGTGGCAGCTCACAGCTGACTTCTGATGGCCTTGAAAAGTTACCAGACTAAATTATGTATACCTACGCCAAACCATATGATCTGCAAAAACATGTGTTTAGCAGCTGTCCCTTCTGACAGTCGAAATTTAGGTACAAACCTCTATGTTTACTGTCAAAAGTTAGCTGTTAGCTGTCGGTAAGCACCAAAGAAGCTATGGGACTACTGTATTTAAGTTAAATCTAGTCACCACCAAACAATGTTGGCTACTATAAAATAATTGCTTATATTCTCTAGAAGGCTAAAGGCGCGTATTACGTATAAGCCTAATATAAGTTTCTTCATAAAACACGCACACATTTTGTTTAAGAATAGGCCCTATTGCAACCAGGATATCTTTATACAGATTGTATCTGAGGCCATGAATGAACTCGTTCAAATATCAAGGACTAGTTATTTTTTTCTACGTTCTTTTTTTGGCAACTTCTAAAAGCACAGTGATTGCTATTTAATTTTTTTTACGAATGTTTCCATACATAAGCAAGAAGTTATTTTAAGTTCTGTTGAAATAGAAGAGAACATTTTTTAAACATAACCACACGCTCACTCCATTAGCTAGTGTTTTAAAACTTAATGCAACTTTTACTTAAGTTTGCAGATACACAAACACGCGCATTTATATGTTTATATAACCCGCCTCGGTGGCGTAGTTGGCTAACGCGCTTGTCATGTTGAGCTCGACCGCTGAGGACGGGGAGATCGAGGTTCGAATCTCGGTCAGGTGAACTGGGGGTGTTTTTTCCTAAATGGTTTTCCACTCTCCCTCCACGCAAATGCGGGTTCACTTCCTCTAATGAAACCTCCCCAATACCTAATCCATTAGAGTAATTAGTACTTAAAGCGTATAACCCTAACGGGTAGTAAGACGCGGTGCTAAATAAAATATTAATTATATGTTTATATATGCGTGTGTGTTAAAAGTTAGACTAACATTGATATAATGTATGTGTGTTTATATATTCCCTGTATAAAACTGGGACCCCATCTCTCTCTCTCTCTCTCTCTCTATATATATATATATATATATATATATATATATATATATATATATATATACATAGAAAGAGAGAGAATGTGCGTATTTGTGTATCTGCAAACTTAAGTAAAAGTTGCATTAAGTTTTAAAACACTAGCTAATGGAGTGAGCGTGTGGCTATGTTTAAAAAATGTTCTCTTCTATTTCAACAAAACTTAAAATAACGTCTTATGTATGGAGACATTCGTAAAAAAAAAAAATTAAATAGCAATCACTGTGCTTTTAGAAGTTGCCAAAAAAAGAACGTAGAAAAAAATAATATAATGGAGAAACAATTATTTGTTGTAGATGTACTGAAAAACATTACATCCCCTCCTAAATGTTATGTTTTGGATTCGAACTAGAGAACATTACAGTGGCACGTTTGATCCTTAACAACATCAAAATATGTTATTTATGCATAATAAATTAAATAAAATATTAATACACATATATAATTATGAATTGATCTCGCGTATCATGAAGAATATATGGAATTCAAGGATTCAACAAATTTCCAGCTTCGAACGAAATTCAAAGCAAAAATTTCCCCCCAAAAAAACTATGTACCTTCTGTATCTGTTTAGACGTATTAGAGGGCTTAGTAGTGGGTTTGGATTAACATTAATGTAGGAAAAACCAGTTTGGTTAGCATAAAAATTAAAGAAAAACATAATAGCCCACCATTGTGCGTAAAAGAATATTTTTAGTTTAGAAATTAGAGGTTAGGTTAAAATTTAGGATATTTTTTTATGGGATTCCACTCCGACGTTCTAGATTTGCAGGTAAAATTGAGGTTTGGATTTTATAAAAAGTGTATGGATATAGGCTTATAATATATACAGCCCACTTTTGTTGAGAAGGGCCTTATAACAGCTAGAACAATTTCTAGATCTACTTTTATGTATTCATACGTTAGGTTATGTTATCACTTTTCATATACATTATCTACAAAATAACACTAATAAAATATCAAAATGAAATCACTTTTGTCCGCAAAAAAATGGTGTTTATATTTTCTAAAAGGCACTTACTATTAAAATTGGACGCTACATGGAGATTAAATTCTTCGGTAAACATAGTACCTCTCATACTTAATTCATTCAATTAATTTGTATGTAAACTATGACCTCATTTTCCACGTTCCTTCCTCCTGTCGCTGCCAATACGAGTTGAACCTATCTGCCTATAAACATTTTGGCAATCCACTTTCTAACAAAGAGTCCGCAGTGATTTGCAAGTAAAATCTCTGCCCCAGTTTTCTCTGCGCTTGATTTTACATGTCCGTGCTTGGCTTTGGGCTCTCCTCATCTTAAGAACATGTGTTAGTGATCGTATGTTTGCTTTTATTGAGCATTGTTTATTTAATTTTGAGAAACGGCTTGCCAGTTGTTGTTTTTTAGGGCCGATGCCATGTGTGCGAGCGTGTGTTGTGTGTGTGTGTGAATATAAAGACTCGCCCTTGAATGGGAGCGTAGCGATATGATGATGGAATTTTGTATTTTTTCCCTCCCAAAATTTTTCATCTCTCGTGCAAGGTAGCTGAGGTTGTTAAAGATCAAAAATACACCTAGAGGCTACTTAGTTCAAATCCAGCCCGTGTAAATTTTAAGAAATGTTGAGTAGTCTAGCTTTAAGAAAGAAATTGAAAGTGCCTTTACAATAAATAAATATGTATTGTTTTTGCGGGGGGAGGGTGGAACAATTATTGAAAACCCGCTTTGGTGGTCGAATGGTCTAAGGTGTCACGCTCGCAATAAACTGGACTGCCTACGACGGGGATATCGGGGTTTGAATCCAGTCGGGTGTATTGAGTTTAAAAAAAAAAGTTTCTATTCCCCTTACACAAAAATGCTGATGCACTTCTTTTTAATTCAACCTTCCTAAGCCCTAACAAATTAGCGTGATTAGTACATATGCATATAAACTAAATGGGTATTAAGTAAGACTTGGTGCTAAATATATATTTTTAGCGTAGGTGGGGGGAAAGGGTTAGGACGTTATGAAACCAGGATGCTAGACCGCAATACCTTCTCACAGTCCAGTTTTCATATAAAGCGCTCTTTAAGAAAATAAATATATATTTTTTGCGATCATTATCGATAAAATTTCACAGCAGTATTAGTGTTAATTTATAGGTATTGAAAGGCCTAATATCTATAAAAAGTGACAACCGCATAGCACATGACTTGACGAAAGAAAACGTTAAAGTAGATCTGTTAACTTTTATAGTCTTCACCTAAGGTTTTTACTCTCAAAATTGGACTATATCTACAGAAACAAAGGCTCACCCAGTGGTGGGTCTAGCACACGAGGGCGTTTCACTCGCATTAAATTTAATTGCCGTTAACGGTAGGGTTGTGGTTCTAGCCCACTACTGTCTAAAACGTATTTAATTAAGAATGATCCCCGGAGAAACGCGTCGGGAATTGATCCTCTGACCCCCAGGAGTCTAGCGTCTGCAACCTCCCACCTAATTATGTCAGTAATTAAGTCAAAAAATATATTTATTTATTTTCAAAGGCGTGACTTCTCTTATGACACGCCATTTGTTTTCTTGTGTTCCAGGTGAGTTGATGGGTCCGGAATATTCACATACACGTGGTAATGTGTCAGACGAATGTTGTAAGGAGGCTACTGGAGCGATCAGTGAAAACTGGTTCCTGATTGGTTACGGAGAGTATGACTTCGGTTGGAGGGGCTGGGGGCGGGGGGGG
>CABEEJ010000867.1:156623-169148 GCA_901482245.1 Timema douglasi | reverse complement strand
TTTAACAAGCGCGCCAGCGAGAGTCGACTTGACTAGGTTACAGTCCGCCCAGGTATGTATGTCTTGCCTTGTGATCGCGGGAGGCTGCATGTGCGAGTGTGTGTTGGAGAGGACTGGGGGTGTTGTTCCAAACAGGTTCCTTGGTCTACCAACGTGGGGCCTGCGAGACGTGTTAGGCTAGCATTTCTATTCAATCTTTATTCCAGAGTGTCTGAACGTTGTCCCCCTCTCCCTCCTTTAAAGTGTCTCTTTATCGATGACTATAAACAAAAATAATTCCGTGGTAAGTAGTTTCATTGGTTTTGAAAGATTCTAGCCTTTGGGGTGAATGACGAGCCCTTTAATCAAGTTTCTTTTACAGTTTTAAAATGACGGAGGTGCATTAATTACGACTGGGTGTACAAAGGTTGTCTAACCCCAACGTAGTTTTCTATGCAAGACAAACGTTTTGGGTTTACTTAAGAGTTAGTTCTTAAGGAGATGTTGAATAAGTGCGAGCGGAAGCTCGTAAATATTCAATTCTTATGACACATTTTACCCGCCTAGGTGGCGTAGTTATCTAACGCGCTAGTTTCGTGTTGAGCTAGACTTCTAAGGACGGGGAGATTGAGGTTCGAATCTCGCTCGGGTTAACTGGGAGTGGTTTTTCCTAAATGGTTTTCTACTCTCACATGCAAATGTGGGCTCACTTCCTCTATATTCAACCTTCCCGATTCCTCACCCATTAGTGTAATTAGTACTTAAGCGGGTAAACTGAGCGGGTAGTAAGGCACAGTGCTGAATAAAAAAGCACATTTTTTTCAGATCAAAATAAAAGAATAATGCTTCAGTAGATACGTTTAGTTTGATTTTCTGAAAAATAGTAATCTCAACAGTTTTTTTACCGCGTCTTTTTTTAACTACCTGTTCAGGTTATACGCACATAATGATAATTACTCTAAAGGGTTCGGGATGAGGAAGGGAGCATACTAGAAGGAGAGTGGGAAACAATTTAGGGAAAAACACCCTCAGTAGACATGAATGGGATTCAAACCCTGATGTCCCCGTCATCAGAAGGCCACTCTAACACGAGAGCTATGCCTTAGACCGTTCGGCCCTCAACAGTTTTTTAATATTAGTCATGACCATCGGGAAATTTGACCAGGATTTTTCCCTCTTTCTTTCAAAAAGGTATCAATTCAAATGCCACCAAGCCCATGCCAGATATTAAAGAACTGTTAGTATAACTATTTGTAAACAATACATCTAAAAAATCTACAGAAGCAATATTTTATTTATTTTGGCAAAAAATAGTTTTTGGTTTTAAAAACTACAAAAATACGGACTTTAACTCACGTTTCCTTCCATCCCATCTTAACATATTTATTTAGCCGTGTACCCGCACTGGTGTTCACGGGGTTTAAAGCGTCAGACTTGCTATATACTGAAGTGCTGGTGATTGGTTTCGAATCTCGGCTGGCTGCACGGGAAGTGGTTTACCAAGTTTGACCTATCCCTGTGACTCGCACGGGTGAACACGTGGACTAAAGCGTTAGTCTCATCTAGTTTTCCGGTGATGGGGATGTTTGGGCTAGAATCCCAGGTGGGTGTACTGGGGCTGGTAATTTCCTAAATCTTTTTCCGATCTCCTTCCACGCAAGTGCGGTAAGACTTCCTCTTAAAATATCCTTTACGTTACTACCCCTTCGATTAAGACGCTAATAAAATTGCTATTTTACGTTCTACTACTTAATTACTCCGTGGCATTAGGAGCTCGAAAGTTCATGGCTAAACTTACAAAAGTACGCCACCTATTCCTATCTTGTTCTAGTTCTATCCAGTCCACCTCATTACACCCTATCTCTATCTTGAGCTAGTTTTATCCAGTCCACCTCGTTACACCCTATCTCTATCTTGTTCTAGTTCTATCCAGTCCACCTCATTACACTATATCTCTATCTTTAGCTAGTTTTATCCAGTCCACCTCGTTACACCCTATCTCTATTTTGAGCTAGTTTTATCCAGTCCACCTCATTACACTATATCTCTATCTTGAGCTAGTTTTATCCAGTCCACCTCGTTACACCCTATCTCTATTTTGAGCTAGTTTTATCCAGTCTACCTCATTACACTATATCTCTATCTTGAGCTAGTTCTATCCAGTCCACCTTATTAAACCCTATCTCTTCCTATTGGGATCGTCGGTCAATACCGTGAACACGGTTCTAGATTCTCCCATTCGCTAAGTTACAAATAATATAAATGTATGTTTGTTGACATTAGACAACATTCCTAACTGGCGTAATAGCGTATTGGGTTTATTCTGTACACCCCTATATTAACCTCACATGGTCACAGTTTGCCCAGCCTCTTGTACGATAGACACACTGTGGCAGTTTGTAAACTATGAGAGCTAGAACACAATTTATAGGCTAGTGTCGGAGGAGTCGTGTTTATTTATACTTGTCCCGCCCCTTACCCCACCCTCTTTTCCACGAGATAAATTCAAACTTTCAACGGAAACATGATAGGTAAATGGTTGGTTCCATCTGAAAGTGCTAAGACGCTTGGGTTTGTACATATAGTTGAGTAATCATCGGAAGAGCCACTTACAAAATTAAAAAATAAATGTACAGAAACTAAAAATGATAGGTCACTCTTTGTTTATTAGAGTGCACTTGTTAAAATTGACGCCATTTGAAAGAAATAATAGCTTCACAATACATTAAATTGACTTGTGAATGCCTTAAATTATATAGCTTAAAAATAAATGTAGGCTCTATATTTTTATAAATTGGAAAAAGGGACACCAGAACACAGAAGTCAAACCCGAAATCTTCACCACTGAGATATCCAAGTTTTTTTCTTACTCAAAATCATTCTTCACTCACTATATGAGTGGCGTATTCTCCGGGTATTCTAGTCCTGCGCCGCATACCCAATATGATATAGAGTAGTTTTTTGTTTAATTCAATTCTGTGTGTGCGAACTGTGTAAATACTAATGTTTAAATTGTTAATAAATATACATGTAATGAATTATTAATTTTAAAACTAATCTTGATTCATATTCGATAGAATACTGTGTTTTAAGTAATTCTTCTTCCAAAAGGTTCTACTTAGCACAATAGGAAACCCAGGGCTTGCTACTTGAAAAACGCATGGCAAGCTAGGGAGACTCTAATGACCTTGCCCAATGTCTAGGGGGTTGCAACACATTCCTTTCCGCTCGCCCACAAGTAATTGGCCAATGAGCTCACTTTTTAAACCCCAGGTCATGCTGTTCATGTGAAGCAAGCTAAGCATTGTTCCAACTATTGAAAAAAGATTCAAGATCACAATGTTTATTTATTAAGCTAATTTAGTGTAGTTTAAGTAAAAATACTTAAAATATTTATACAATTAATTGTAAAATAATAGTATATGTAACAAGCTTTAAAATATACACTAATTAAATACCATGATTTATGTTTAGGTATTCTAATCACATGTTATATCATGTATTTGGCACACACATTTAACCAAATGTAGGCATTTCAGCACTGATTGAGTGGAGCAGGGGGGTGGGGGGAGAAGGCTTGTGACGAGGCTACTTTAGCCATAGTTGACGGTAATTCTTGTTCTTCTATATTAGAAAGGATTGTGGAATTTTAATAGTTTTCTTTTAGTTTTTGTTTTACAGTAATGACTTAATAGTCATTGTGATTTTATATAAATATACATCAAAGAATCCCAAAAGTCTGAAGTGTGATTTCACCATTTAGAGATAATTTAGGAGGAAAATGTAAAATAAAATATATTTTCATATAATTTACTTAATCAGTGGCGCACCCAGCCATTTACTCAGTGGAGAGGCATTCAATCAAGGCTGTAGCGAGAATGACATTTTGATGGAGAGAGTGTGTTTGGGGTTGGACAGCCTCCTAAGCCCTGAAGGCCGAGAATATTTGTGAATATTAAATGCTTTTATAAATCATTTGGAGTAATTTTATAGTAACTAAGAGATTTAAATAATGCAAATTGTATCCAAGCTATTATGTATGTATCTTTTTAATTGTTAATTTTGTGTGTAACGGCAAACCTTTTGAATATTAGGCTTAAGTCTGAAACCTGGTCTTAAAATGTAGCATATACATTCGACACTTCTTCAATGCTAAATATTTAGTTATACTTATTATTATTTAAATTGATATTAACAATATTTGTGGTGTTAGGGGGAAAAAAGGGGGTCAAATGCCCTGTTTGCCCTTCTCCCACTACTTACAGAAAAAGATATGTGTAAATATCTTAGCAATAAACCAGTTACGTAGCGATACAGTATTAATAGTCCGAAATAATCTCCCCTATGTTAGTCAGAGTTTACGCGTCTAAATAGCTTCTGGAGCATAAATTCTCAAGTTGGGAGACTCGTTTCTTTCCAAGCAGCATTGTGTGAGATAAGTTATGCTTTGAGAAATAGTTTTAATCGAAACGTGAATTGGACAATCTACCTGATTCCCTCTCATCAAGATCTGATGGACGTTTGATCTATTTATTACTTCATTTTACTCTTATTATGATTGTTTGCTTTGAGTATTGCCAACTGTGTTCTTTTAATTACACTAGGCTAATTGAATAGACTCTATCTATCTCTCTTACGCATTCAGAAATGTGGTCCAGTGGTCATAGGTTCTGGCTACGAACCCAGAGGTCCCGGGTTTGATTCCCAGCGCGTCCAGATTATCTGGGAAGCAGTGGGTCTGGAACGGGCTAGATTCAGCCTAGGGTGGATAAATAAGGAGCTACTCGAATAAAGTAGTAGTGGCTCCGGTATTGAAAGCCGAGCTTAATGGCTGGAGTAATTGTTGTGCTGAACATAGGACATCCTCTATCCTCAAGAATTGGCACTAATTTGCCAAACCGTTTGGTAGCCACTCGGTAGGTATAGACTGAATGTGGGTTGACACCATGGAGTTACTTTTATTACATTTTGAGTGGATGGTAATCATCGTTATGGATAAATAAAAGAAGAGAAAATATGGGCTGTNAAAAAATAAGAAAAGAGAAAATATGGGGTTGGGGGGGGGGGGGCTAGTCTCAAAATTTCCTCAGATAGCATACAGTTAAAGGGAAATAATAAATGTTCGAGAACCACTGTTCTATGTGGACACATCTTCAAATATATCCTTTGAAATAATCCCTTGACGTTCTTGGACAACTGTGGTTGAGGGTCCTCGGCCATCAAATCTCCGTTGCAACGTTTAGAGTACAGCATACCTATTAATTTTTCACAGAATACGCCACTGCTGACTTTATCTAATCTAAAGTCACAGCTATCATTATTGACTTCATCTGGCAAAATAGGCATCTAAAGACTTGGCGTATAAATATATTAAAATAGTAACTTTAAGAAATTTTAATTAAAGTTCTAGGGCTAATAATGGAATAGAATGAAGAGTTGAAATTTGCATGGAAAGACAGCATAGCGCGTTTAAAGAAAGTACGGTTAAGTGGTGAAAACTACCCCAAATGCATTGGATCGGGGTTTACTGAATTTACTGAATGGATTTATCAACACCTATTAAATTACACTAATAATATAGTTTAAAAAATCAATTTTGCATTTTCTTAAAAGTGTTTTATATGAAAACTTGACTGTACACAATAGTTCCCATCACTGCCCTTGACTTTATCTGGGAGGAAAGGGTTTAGTGATGCACTTATTCTTTTATAAAATGTCTCTTGACACCGTGGACAATAAATCTGTTTGTTGCTTTTTGTTAGTGCACTGAATACTTCCGAGGGTTTAATTTTTGAGCCCCGAACCTTCAGTTGACAAACAAAAGATTTCCCTTCTCATTAACCGGTGACATTTCTCTCATAGTAGCCCTTTAATCATTTGTCAGATGTAATGACATCAGTAATTAAGCCCTGGGATTTGTACCTTCATCTTTTGTTGTTGAAATATTTTTTTTTTCAAAGCTCGTTGTTACTTAAGTTTCAATTAGCTAGATGGGGAACGATAGTGAAACTAAACCAAATGGACTGAACCAGCATTTTTTTAGAACCTAGGCAGGGATTTGAAAACTTGTCTTTTGTCACTATAGTGAGACATTGTGCTCCAGAAACTTAATTTTTTTTGCTGTCAACATTGATAACATTTTACCTTATTATTAATATTATTTCTTAGATGTTGATAATATTAATCAAAAGTGACAGCTACAAATCACATGATTCAATTAACGAATGTGTGAAAATTGTTTTTGTAGCGTTGCTTCTTTCCTATTAGAATCGGACTGTGTTTACTGCACTGCTAAGCAGGGTATGTCTATAACTGAAGGTCAGCCATACTTCCTTTCGACCCGAACTTCTTGTTATTCGCATATTGGTATTGGTTGACTTTCAAGACTAGACTATAAACATGACCCTTATTGTTCAATTCTTCTTCGTCTTAAGTCAACAACCTGAAGGTTGGTTTGATTTTTTTTTATCCATCTAGAGTTGTACATACACTCGGCCTTTCGGGTGCCTATTGCTGCCTACGCCATCTGGTAGAATTCTCATGCAAGTTTTAGTAAGTTCAGCAAGTGTGGTGGTTCCCCGTTGCCTTACACACCAAATTTCTATGAGTGAAAGTGAAAGCTCCTACGAATTTTTACGGGATAGTTATTATCACACATACCGTCCAAGGTTCTTTTTACATACCACAATCGACATGTGACCGATGGCTTTACTTCCCCTCTGAAGGAAGCTCTTCTACGGAGTTTTATCGCTCAAGAAAAATTGGTCGGCTGGATTTGAACCTATGATCATCGGGATCAGAGACTACAACTTTACCCCAAGACTACCGAGGTCAACTACTATTCAATATAACTAAATAAATAGCAAACTACTATGGATGAGCACCGAGATAACTCGATAGTTAACAGTGACACAAGAACAGGAGGGCACATCAGTACTTTCTACCATTCCACATTTTGACTGTTTGGTTTATAATGTAATCCGCGCCAACCCAAACCTTTATATTTAGATTAAAGGGCAGTATTTTATATTATAAGCTTTATATTTGTGTAAAAATAGGAACTGTATTACTTGCCAAAATAGTACTGCTAAAGCCTTATAGGGGCCGATTTTACATTTCCTCCAGGAGCCAACCGGCCAGTGACGTCTCATTACCCCGATTATGGACGACTAATTACCGCGTTCTCTTGAGTCGCCTGTACAAGGTATTAATACCTGTCATTAGCGCAGAAGCCGCTAGCTTCTCACGTTACACTGTCTCGTGTATCTGTCCACAAGGGGCGTGTATTTCACATCCGCTCGGGAGACCAAGCCTTGGGCTGATAGATACAAGCAACCAGGGTGCTAACATCCCTTTTGACAGGCTGAAGCAGCGTAAACAATTGAATACTTAGGGACATAAAATTTTCACTCTAGTAAATTTAGTAGGGCTTACTTACACCAGTGGTAACGGAACCGTTGGTAATTGGGGGAGAGGAAGGTCCTTTTCCCTACAAAATACATTCACCACATATATATTTATTTCACTCTCTTCTTATAATTTTGAATATGAAGCTGAAAGAAGGCCTTGCATCAAAATAATTGGTAAAATAAGAAAACAAGAAATGATCAACTTTATGTTAGTATTTTTATAATTTATCTTAAAGCTATAAAAGAGAAGGATGTTGGTGGCAAGATCATATATCCATTTCCTAAGTTCTTAATTTTGACCAACAGCCAATCAGCTGCTGACTTACTCAGAATCAATTCGATGTGTGATAAAGTAATAACTGGAGGTGTTGCATAATGTTGAGCAAGTAACTTGCTTTTAAGGTCATTCGACCATCAAAATTGTATTGCATAATTTTAACAAGTGTGTCATTTTATAAACTATGAATAATGATGCAATAATTTCATATAATTACAGTTCGCGTGTTATAAGGGGTCAAACCTGCTATTTTATACTTTTAGCTTATCATGGTTAAGGTAAGGTAGTTTATGTATGGGTTTGAAATTTAATATAACTAAACATTCATATATGAGGTGTACACAGTGGAGTATCTATAACATTCAAATACATTTTGATATTAATACTATACATATTTCAATAAAATAGTGTATATATATTTACATCAATAATATTTCATTGTGTACACCTCATATGAATGTCTAGCTATACTAAATTTCATCCCTATCTATTAATGACAGTACCTTAACAATGGTACGTAAAAAACACAAAAATCAAGTTTTACTTCTTATAACACGTGAACTGTAATGATTTGAAATGATTGAATCACTATTTATAGCTTATAAAATGACACACTTGTTAAAATTATGCAATACAATTTTGATGGTCGAATTACCTTAACGCCAACAATGAAAAATTGTATAAAATCTTTAAAACTTTCAAACAAACTTTTTATTTGTATTTTAAGGAGGAACACACTAATTTGCTTCTGGTGGCATCCAAATTTCAAAATATTATTGGGAAATGGCCCCTCATAAAAGCATCTCCAGGAGTTTAATTTTTCAAATATTTCCAAAGGGGTGGGGAGGGGGGCGTAAACCTCTCATAGGCTTGGGGATCCATGCCTCTCAAAAACCTACTTTTTGGTTAACTGCCCCTACACAAATGAGGTTCCGACTTCATTAGCTGCACAATACTTTGTTATGACTTTACATTCAGTCAAGGATAAGTAAAGATAGACCGTATTCTCTCTATAACAAAACTGTGGCACAGAAAATATTCTAAGATATACATACACTCGACTTCACTTGAATTTATCTTGTAGTAACAATAATTGAAAATATGATAGACTAATTAGAAAAGGTGTAGGTCTACAAATTAAATTACTTTCTTAAAAATAAACATTAATTATGATTTTTGTATCAAATAATACGTTATGTTTAGAATATACATGGGAAATATTGAACAAGTCTCAGCTCCTCCAAAATAAAAATAGGGCCCAAGCACCCCCTCCCTCCTCTTCACATGCACTCCACCTGCTCCCCCTACCTACCGGACTGTGGCAATAAATGGAGGGTCTGGATAGATTGTGTCCAATATTATATAATTACAAACGAGACTAACAATTTGCTTAGAAATTAAAAAATTATGTGTAAAATAACTTATTTTCGTACGTATACCTAAAACTAAGACTGTAACACTTTTTCATTGGATTATTTAAAAATACACATTAAACAGCTATACAAAAATTATCAAAATAATGAGTCATGAGAGGAAAAAAACTGCGTGTCATTCAATTCCCTGTACAATAATACTTCAAAACATACATATAATTTATCTAATTCACTTGGGTGTTAAATTGTTTAGGTATTTTAATGTCCACTAAAAAACGTATGATCACTCAGATTACCGAGTGTTATTAATGTGACACTGGTAAATATTATACTAGTACTTTTGTATCTTTTATTAGTGTGTTGAAGGCGTATTACATCTGTGAAGTTTATTTTACTTTCGTGTGCGAGTAAATTGAACGTCATTTAATTATTATTATTACTATCGTGTTTGTACACAAGCATTCACATTGCGTCCAAATGTAATTTAGTAATTTTCTCTACCTCGCTTCAATGTAAATCGCATTACCACACATTTATAATCACTAAATTTGAAAATTCAAGTGCTTCAGTATTTATTTTATTATTTCAGTATGCAATATATCACACATCAGTCTAACCTGCTGACTTATTGGTTAGGGGATTATAGTTCGATTCTAATTGGTGCAGACTAAGCTATCGGCTATCAATAATGGATTATTTTTGTTATACATATGTCACGGTTTGAATTTTGGTCAATGACACTTAGAGTTTTTTTTTTAATGAGATGTACCACTGTGATTTTCCCTAACTCTCTCTACGATAATTCTGGTGCAATTCATCTTAAAACTACCTTCCTCAACAATTTCTCTTAGAGTAAGCTGTTAATAATCATGCTGTTAAATAAAAATGTACTCTACGGCTACAAGTAATAAATATATAGGTGCTAGGGTGCCTAGGTGCGTAATATCATGTGTGTTGTGCTAGGTGAAGCTGGTTTTTAAGTCATGTGCTGATATATTGTTGTTAAGAAATAGAGCATTAAATACTTATTTAAAAGATAAAGTAGCATTTATCCAACCCTAGCGCCAACAGCACCCCTAACGAGGAATGAACACGCAAACGTAAAGTAAGTCTACATTCATTTAACGCCACTTTGAATCACATCAGGCTACTTAGTATTAGGTTCCTACGCAATTAATTCTTGAATAAACACAACAGTTGGACTCCATACCGTTAATTTACCACCTAAGAATAAATAAACTATTTCGCGGTGTTAAGTTATTGGTAGTAAGGACTAGTCGGAAATCGAAACCCGAGAACTTTGGATCAGCTCTTTTGACCAAAAAAACCCTTCCGAAACTCTGTCCATAAAGACCTAGTCCTCTTCTTAGCACGAGACTGACAGGCGCATGCGAACGATGTCCCAGTGCCGGTAATAACAGCCACATGGGTGTGTACCGCCTACGTCGGATGGAATGGGCGACTCTCCATGTACACTCCGTTCTTATATAATCTAGACTCCTTCAAATAAAAACAGGAACTCTTGCTTCATAAATAAATGAGTCCAAAGGACCTTGTCGCCACATCGAAACTAGGGGCAGGAGTTGGGTTCCTCGCACCCCATACAATGTGTGTAGAGGAGCTGTATTGGTGAACTGGTGGCCCAAGCTGGTAGGCTCGCGTTACTCTTGTTTGCTGTTGACGGGGAGGTCGGGATTCGAATTACAGTTGGGGTGCACTGGAGAGTTGCTTTCCACATAAAACTTTCATTCTGACGTACATTAAAATACATTTCCTCTAATTTTACCTTCTCATCCTATCACTTAAACTTAGTCGTTAATAACCTTTTTGTCGAACGTGCTATTCTTTTTTTTTTAACGTGTATGGGGAGGTGTAAACATTATTGGAACAAAGTGTACTACTTACCCACTTCGGTGGCCACATGGTCTAAGGCGCTATTGTCGCAGTAGACTAGACTGCCGAGGACGGGGAGATTGAGGTTCAAATCTTGATCGGATATTCTGAGGGTCGTTTAAAAAAATTGTTTTCCAATCTTTCTCCACACAAATACAGGCACACGTCCTCTAAATATAACCTTCTTAATCCCTAAAACTATCAATTTATATAGTACATAAGCGTATAACTCAAACGGTTAGTAAGACGCGGTGCTAAAAAAAAAGTGTACTAGATTCTACCCCCAAACCCAGACCACGCAACTTCGTCAGGAGCACCGGAGCGGATCTAATGGATGCTTGTCGCTGATATGTTCCTCCCTCCTCCTCCTGACATTCAGAGTACCCCTCTCCACAACCCCCTTGTTTGATTCTAGCACACAATCGTTCGTTAACGCGGTGCAGGGACCAGTTCCTCTCTTCGTTAGGTAGGCTCGATGATGGTGTGTGGCACCTCTCCTCGTGGGCGGGTACGCTCTACTTTAATAGAGGTAGACCCCCAAGGGGGTCACCTACCGAGGTGCTGGGGCACGTTGCAGACGTCCAGAGACCCCACGCTCTTGAAAAGTGGATTGTTATTTTATTTTTTAAATATGGTGGACCCAAACATGAATTAAAAACTTCACATAAAAAATCATGAAAAGGTAAAATTACTTCATTTTTAACGAATTTTATAGAAAAGTAAATGGCTAGAAACAAGTCATGTGATCTTTACCAACACAAGGCTTCTTTCTCCCTTTAGGAACTTATTGACCTTGTCACTGGTGGTGAGTTTAAAAAATACACAAAAAAAAAAGGTTATTTGCTCTTCTTCATCTTCATGAGTTTCACTTCCCATTTCTAGCCGACATTTTAGATCGGTCCGTATCATGTCTGCCTACTGATCCAGAGGTCCCGGGTTAGATTCGATACGAACTTTCACTGACGAACTGTCAGCCCGAGACTAGTGTCTAGTTTAGTAGGCCTTTAGGTTTGTTTGTCAGCAGTAATCTTAGCCAAAGGTAGGAAAACTCTCCCTGCCCCACTCACCCTATTTGACACAGAGATCCCACTCCAAGACGAAGTCAAGTACCTTGGGATCACAATAGATAGGAAACTCACCTGGAGGAGTCACATGGATAAGACCAAGAAAAAAGCAATGGGTAGATTCATACAACTGTACTCCCTGTTTAGAGGAGGGCAGCTCTCAATTCCCACTAAAGTACTACTATACAAGTAGATAATTCAACCAATCATTCTATATAACTGTGTAGTATGGAGTTATGCCTCCAAAATACACACCCGCAAACTGCAGACAGTACAAAACAAAATACTAAGAATACTCACAGGGGAAGACAGATACACTAGCAATGCCAACATACACACGATGACAAACTGCCGCCAATTACAAGAAATATACCAGGACAGAAATAGGAAACTTTACGATCAGACTGAAACACACGACAACGAACTTGTTAGAGGACTTGGACAGTACGACCCGACTGAACCACGACACAGCAAACGACCCAGACTGGCGTAGTTAAGCATCTAACTTACATATATGTTAATAATAAAAT
>CABEEJ010000867.1:143418-154352 GCA_901482245.1 Timema douglasi | reverse complement strand
TATATATATATATATATATATATATGGGGAGAGAGTAAGAGAGATAGATCCCGCAAACGAGCTATACCATTTGAGCGACCGCTGCCACCGTCATCAACGGTGATAGTGACAACATTTGCGGATAGAGAGTACCATGTGGTCAGCACAATGAACCCTTCGGTCGTTAATCTAAGTTTTTTAAACTGGAGCTGCTTCTGTATTCAATTAGATTCTCATTTTTCCTCATGAGGCTTATTATTTTGATCCAGTTTCAGAACCCCCTGATTCGCAGAAAAAATCTGGAATCTCCGTTGATTGAACCCGAGACCTCTAGATCTGTAGCCAGGAACTCTGACCGCTAGATCATAGAGGTTGTAACTACACTTTTGTATTGGATTTAATTCCTAAAAGGATGTTGTTTAAGGTGTTGTACCAGTCTAAGCGAGTGGGTAATTAATGTATGTTAAGAAATTTGCTTTAAATACCCAAAACAATAGTAGCAGCTTAACTAACCATAAATAGTAGCATTTTATGTGTTGTAATCTTAGGCTACGTATAACTACATTATTATTAACTGATTCATTAAAGGTTAGGGTTGAGGAAGATTGTTTTAATTTTGTGGGGAATCTAACCTCAACTACCTCGTAATAAGAAATCCAGTTTTGTCGAGCCCAACGTCTTATATCGCGTGACTACTGGTGCAAGTACTCATTCTCATTAAGTATTGCTTATCTTAAGAGCCCCTCTCACCCCGCTGATAACATTCGACTTAGGTAGGTAATACAGCTCAAACCAGACGTCGCAACAGTGGAACTGTGAACAGTTTTATATATTTAGAAAAACTGCAATAATAACCTGATTCTAAATTCCTTGCTGTCAAATGAAGATGGCAAGAAACCGCACCTTGACACGGCCGGCGTGTTCTGGTTCAATCGTAATCTTGAATCTAATTTCTCAGTTAATTGGCTTCGGTTGGTGGTAGGCAGAGTGGAATTTGATTAGTAGGCCTACTTTTTTCTAGCATCGCGTCTTACTACGCATTTGGGTTATACGCTTATGTACTAATTACACTTATAGTTTAAGGCATGAGGAAGGTTATATCTACTAGAAGTGTACTCGCATTTGCGTGGAGAGAGAGAGAGAGAGAGAGAGGAAAACTGATCTGGATTAAACCTCTGTACACTCGGCCGAGAGGTGAACCTCGATCTTCCCTCCCCGTCATCGGCAGTTTAGTCCACTGTGAGAATAGCGCGTTGGACCATGCGGCAACCGAAGCGGGTTTAGGACATATTGATAGTAGTTTAGTTAGAAAAATTAAACTAAACTTACTTAGGGTGACTACAGCAATATTTTATTCAATATGGCCAAATATATTTTTTGCTATTAGAATATTAAAATACTGGCCTTAACCATCGTTCCATTCCATCCTACCTTACAAAGGCGGCCTTACACCGAGGCAACAAGAGGCACTATGAAGCATGCTACATATTGCCTTCTGTTTCCTCTGCCGCATGCGACCTTGCCACAAAAGTTGCTTGCTGCCACGTGTTTCTACCTTCCCGCCGGAAGTGGGCTCAGAGGCACCAACCCGTGCGACTTAGGGTATTGTTCGTTGTACCCCGTGCCCTTAGTTTGAGTTTGTTATTGCCTCTAGTGCATAGTTTCAGTGTTTCGAGATAGATTGGTCAAATGAGAAAACTCTGAAGTTTATTGAAGAGTATAGGAGTTATGACATACTTTGGGATCACCGATTAATTGATTATTAAAACAACAAAAAGAAGGTGGATATTTTCTAAGGAGTGTTAGAGAGATATGAATAGTATATTGCAATTTAATATCCATATGAAAAAATAGGAACTAATTGAATTGCATGTTGTAATAAGTTAATTTATCAGATTAGAATGAAATATTACAATTATCTGGTCAATAAAGCCCTTTCTAAATTATGTTAGTGTAAAAGTAAAAGTAGAATGTGTTTCAACTTGTTTTCATGGATGCATATTCATGGTGAATAACCATTCTCTGTGAATAATTGAGAGATAGTTATAATTAATGTAATATCTTTTTAGAGTATTCAAGATAATTAATTCAATAATTAAATAAATAATCATTATTAGAATGAATGTGACGTCTCATTATTTAAAGAAGAAACTAAATTAATAATCTTCGTACCCAATTTCATCGCGAACACAAAGACCAGACAAAATCTACTACTAGACAATCGCATCTAGTGATATGAAATCTTGTTGGGATAAATTTCGTCCTAAAAACACTTGCCAGTTCCACCACCTTCTTCATCTCCTCCGATTATTTATCTCTTTGGCAAGAATAAGACAATACGTGGCCGCAATCGTCGTTCTCGATGATATCTTTGTAGCAGACTGGCGATTGGAAACGGAGGCAATTTTGTTGCTTTGGTGTAGATGCTTGTAGCATGCTACAGAAATCGCAAGGAGCTGTATTCTCCGACATACAATAGTTCCATAACTTCTTTGGTGCTGACTGACAGCTCACAGCTGAGAGCTGATGGCTTTGAAAAGTTACCAGACCAAATTTTGTATTCCTACGCCGAACCATATGGTCTGCAAAAACATGTGTTTAGCAGCTGTCACTTCTGACAGTCAAAATTTAGGTATATACCTAAATGTTGACTGTCAGAAGTCAGCTGTGAGCTGTCAGTCAGCACCAAAGAAACCACGGGGTTACTGTACAACATTGAGTCAACATGTCGCATGATACGTGTTGCCTTGGTGTAAGGCCGCTTCAGGCATACATAAATTGATAGGTTTTTTTTACCGTTGAAACCAACCCATATGTAAACGACCACCTATGCTAGTATGGTTTGTAGGAACTATTTTTTTTCGCGGGATATTGTTCGCGTTAATGGTATTTGTATGTACTGCCTGTACTTCAACATCCGCCCTTATGTTTTTCCTTGTTCAGGATATAGGTAGTCTGGTCAGAGGAAAAACTGCACATCAGAGCCGTGTTGTTTGTTATCTATGTGACTCGTATATTTACATATGTCTGGTGATGTAAGCTTGATTTGGGTGATTCCTTGCCTCAAAAGCTGAACTTCCAACTCCATGTTCTATTCTCGGTTTAGTCGAGATTTAGTTCTGACGTGGCGCAAAAGCAGGCAGTCTAAAATTATAAGCGTGTTTGCAGGCAATTATTGGCTGTGGTAAATAACGTTGAGCGTCAAACACTGACATTAACCCTTGATTCGAATAATGGTTAGGTCAAAATTTAGTCTTAGCTTGCGTGCGAAAATAGGCGATGTAGAAGTGATTCAGACTTCAGTACAAAGGCGTTCACATATATTTTAGTATCACTTCTGTGAAACGCCATTAAAATTAAAAATATCGATGTATGATGTTGGAGTAGCTTAAATGGCTTTTCGGGCATGTTTTTTCATTTATAAAGGTCGTAATTTAAAATAATTACTGCGATAGAAATTGAAAAAGATATTTTATACAGTTCTAATACTACGTCTATCTTTACTGTAATTTATATATATAATTTATTTCTATCTTATAACATTATTTATTTATATAACCTACACGTACATTTAAATTCGAATTTAAGTTATAACATAAATCATTTGTAAATGTTTTCATTCAAATTTAAACTTGCAGCCTTGAATTGGAATAGAAATAGGGTACAAATTACTGTATTATTACAATGAACCGTTTCACACTTGGCAACAATCGCCGACCAACTATCACTTTGTTGATTCACACGGAGTTAAGTTGGGGGTTTTCAAACGAAGTAAATGAGATGTCCAGCTCGACAACAGTTGATCAGAAGTGACCCACTATTGGTGATTTATGGGGTATTTGCCCATCAGGGCGATTGTCGTACACCCGACGACTGTTTGGTTAATCACATTTTTATATTTTTTAGTTCGCACGAGGCAAAGATCACCGGCCAGTCTCCCAAGCGGTGCCAACTCACAAGCCATGTGTCGAATTTTGTTCTTGATGCGGAAGGCTATCTTTTTTAGTTTGGTTATCTGAATAACTGTTGGTTTTTATCTGCAGTGTCAAACCCTGTGCAGTTATTTTGAGATAAGTTTACCTGAATTAAACATAGGTGATTTTGGAGCAACCAGCAGTATGGACACTATCACAGAATGTTGTTATTGCTATTTTTATTAAAGTGTCTGCCTTCAGAATTTCTTCTCTCGCATTTACGAGAAGCTCATCAAAAGACGTCAATGACATCCAAAAATGCTTTTAAAAAAGTATATTAATTTAATTGGAGATTTTCATGATTAGTATGAAAGAAACTAATAATATACGGAGGCTCATAAAATATCTGCATTCGTCTTGTAATTTTCCTTCGCCACCTCCTTCTTAGGAGGCACAGAAAAAGAACATCGTCCTACGAATCCATAATCATAAATGACCAATTTCTTCGTGTACCCTGGTTAGATTGGTACCGATTTTTCTGGGCGATTGAAATTGCCTGCAAGTTGCCTATGATTGCCTGCTAATTTGACTGAGCGATTGTTGCCGGGCGATAGGTTCCTTGTGTGCAACGGAGTGTAAACGATTGATTTAAGGCAATGGCTCTACTTGCGAGCTGGTCGCCGCGGCCAGTACGAGAACACATAATGCTTTGTCACAGTCAAGCTTTCATAGAACGGGCCTCGTAGAGAAAAATAATAATTGCGGCCAACATTGATTTTTTAATTATGTTATTAGTGTTATATAGGTTTTTATAATATCTATCAAGAGTGATAGCTGCAGATAACATGACTTGACGTATGAATACAGTAGCCCCATATCTTCTTTGGTGCTGACTGACAGCTCAGAGCTGACAGCTGACGGCTTTGAAAAGTTGCCAGACCAAATGATGTATCCTTACGCCGAAACATATGATCTGCAAAAACATGTATTTGGCAGCTGTCACTGCTGACATTCAAAATTTAGGTGTATACCTAAATGTTGACTTTTCAGAATTCAGCTGTGAGCTGTCAGTCAGCACCAAAGAAGCCATGGGGCTACTGTACGTGCAAGTAGATCTAGTAGCTTTTCTAGCTGTTAAATAAGGTTACTACTGTGAAAATTGGGATGCATATTATACTTTATCACGTGATTCCAACCTAGCGACAGCGACTTTGCTTCACCCATATAATAATATTGCCTGACGTTTTAGCGTCCTCGTTCAAGTATGTTGGCGTCCTTGGAACGTATTTTCAAAAGGCTGATAAAAACTGGTAGTTTACAGCAACTTATTACCAGCGATTAAAACTATCTTAAGAAACATGGTGTTTTACCACCACGTCTTACGACCCATCCTGACTCTTTGAATCTAATCACACTGGTAGTGTATGCAGAAGTTAATTATAAATTAAAGGAATTGTACCCGCATCTGCACAGAAGAATTAATGGGACTTAATTGAAGGAAAACCACTCTCAATACATTCAGCCAGGATTCAAACCTCGAACTCCCCTTCACTGTCGAACTAGTTTAAGATTGGCCTGACATTCAGTCCCCATAAGTCCACCGAAGCGGGTAAGAAAAAGTAAGCTTTTAAGAAACAACAAATAACTAGGTTAAGGTGGGGATGAAGGTAATGCGAGTTAAGGGCAGTGTTTTTGCAGTTTTTATATCTAAACACCTGCTCCGGTGGCCTCATGGTTAAAGGCGTCATTCTATTGCTATACTAGACTGCCGATGACAAGGAGATCGGTGTTCGAGTGACGGTCGGGTGTACTAAGGTTGTTTTTTTTCAAAATGATTTTCCACTCTTTCTTCACAAAAATGAGGGTACACGTAATCTAAATTCAACTTTCCTCATCCCTCACTCGTTATTGCAATTAGTACATATGCATATAACCTGAACAGGTAGTAAGACGCGGTGCTAAAAATAAGTAGATATAGCAAAACATATTGTTGACAAAAATAAATAACATATTGGTTCAGTAGAAACGTAAGAGTTAAATATTCTTCACATGGTGATATCAACAGTTGTTGAACATCTAACATGAGCATAGCATTAGACGAGAAACTCTTTCAATTAAGATAAAAAGTTGTCATTAAATTCCTGTAAACCCTTGACAAATATTCAAAAACTGTTGATATCAGCATCTGAACAAAATTGAACTCTTATTTCTATTGGAGCAATATATTATTTATTTGGGCTATAAAAATTGGCATTGGCATTGATTCGCGTTCCCTACATTCCCACCTCAAGGTTAGACAACAGTGTGCAAAAAGTACTCTTTAGTTTTATGAAATATGAGTGTACATCCTACTAATATTATCCACCAGGTGTTTTAAATGCCTTATTTGCATAGTTGTAATGGACGCTGCCTTGCAACTTTGTTTGTACACCTAAAAAAAAGAGAGAGAGAGAGAAATATCGTTACGTAAACATATTAACGAGTTTCAAAAGCTGTACTAATATTGGGCGATGTATACTGAACTTTTCATTAATATTACTTCAAATAAAAGTTTCGCGGAGATATAATCAAAATAGGAAAATAACTCTTTATGTAAAGTTATCTCTGTCATGTTTATGGGAAAATGAGTTGATCCATCTTGTTTGTTATGTCAAACAGTGAATGCCTGGATTTAAATTTCAATCAAAAATGTTAGAGCCGATTTTGAGATATATTTTTTTGCCCTTATGTAAACTAATCTTAATTTTAGAGCTAGATAGATAGTTCCAAAAATCCCTCTGGAGAACCTTATGAAAACCCTAAATATTGGCTTCTATCCCGTTCGGTAAAATGGTTTTGGCTCTAGTCCCAGTATTAGACAGACAGACGGCATTGCGAAAACCAAAAATCTTGAGTTTGATTGTTTTTGACGATCACAATAATTCGTTCTCCGAGAGGTCGAAAGAAAGTAAAAGTAAATCAAAAACTATTTTAAAATATCACCAATAATCGCCAAGCTAATATTTTTACTGGCCCTAATAATATACGCACGCAAAATTAAGTTCTGCCTTTAAAAAATAGAAAGAGAAAGAAGGGGTATTTGAATATTTTCAAAAAAATATTTAGTCGCATAGATTCTACAGTGTAATCCTCCTAGCTCAATTCGATCCTTGTTGGCCTATTTAATTGATTTTTAAAATGCATATTTGTGGCCAGATCCATTAAAGGAGGAGCGTAATTAGATTCACCGCAACTCAAAATGGAGGTCCTCAATAAAATTCAAATACCGAATTTCAATCGGTTTTAAATTTCTTCATTAGAAATATTGAAAGTGTCCTGAATGTTTGGCTAGAGATTCCGTCTATTTCCAAATAATACGAATGCCTACCTCAAAAATGACACTCACCTGCATCGGTAGTCACACGGTTTAAGGCGTAAGTCCTGATTTCCGGTGACGGAGAGATTGGGGTTCGAATCTTGGCCGGATGTACAGTGGGAATAGTACCCCCGCGTGTGATTTATTGTCGCTGTGGTTTTTTCTGTCCCTTCTATACACTAATGCGGGTGCACTTCGTTTAACAACCCCCCCTCGTCATCTCATCCTTATCTTTAAATAAGTCTATATTTACTTTGATGATAAGCTTACTAGTAATACAAAAAAAAGTATCGCAAATGAATTCCCAAAGCAGTGGTAACGTTGTTTACAAGATGTGACAAACTGGACTAACCGAATATAATGCTTCATCATCCTCTATTCATGTCGCTTGATCATCCCGGCGGGGGAATCGAAATCGTGTCCTCGTTAACAGGTTGACAAATCAGACATCGTCACGACAGGTATCCACGGTTGGACTGATGCTAACTAACAGCAAAATATTTTTATTGCCAACATTGGTTGAAAGTCACTAATGTCAACTCATGTGGAAATAATTATTATTTTCCTACTTATACTATATTGTTAATCAAAAGTCTTAATAAACACTTTTAATAATACTTCCCTAAAGATTACTTTATAAGTGCCTTATTTGTAACTTATTGAAAGAAAAGATATATTAATAAAACTTATTTTTTGTTTCACGGTTGTGGCAACAAGAGATATTATAGTACATGAAATAATAAACAAAAGTATTACATTCGCACTTGTATCTTCTTATAACTGGCCATCAAAATAAATAATGTGTTTTTTTAACATTAATAAAGCGTCATACAAAATATTAGTTTCAAAATATTTATATATTTTTTGTCGTCAGTTACCTTCGTTTCGTCTGGTTCACCATCTTAATTTGTGAAGATAACGCAGCCTATTATAATTTATGGTGACCTGGTGGTCTAGGGGTAAGGTGTCAGACTTCTATGCTGGCGGCCGGGGTTCAATCCTCGGTCCTGACACAGATTTATCTGATTACCAAACCCTTCCTTCACCTCTGACAAGACATCTTGTGAATGTGGGGAATGCCAGGCCTCCACCGTGGTTCGGATTCCACGTTAAACTGTAGGTCCTTCATTTCATCTCACAATCACCCTACCATTACATATTAGCGTAAGTGCGTACAACCCGAACGGGTAGTAAGACGTGGTGCTAATAATAATAATAATAATAATAATAATAATAATAATAATAATAATAATAATATTATAATTTATCGTTTGTAAAGCATTTTTAAGTGAACCACAAACGCCGCTTCCACAAAAAAAAGACACAGCCAAACGGTTATTTTTTTTATAAGAGAGTAGATCTGATGATTTTGCTAGCTGTCACCACCACTCCAGTGATGAATGTACTTTAGATTGATTTTGGTTTCTACCGTGAAATGAGCCACTATGTCGTGCGGGACAACCAAATAAAAATATAAATTAAAGAAAACATTATTCCGTGTAGCCTACAAAAAGAGTGATCGAATTACACTTTTTTATCATGCATTGTTGCAGTCTCGTCTCGTCTCGTCCGCCGGTTAAGAGGTCATCGTGGTTGGGTCACCTGAGCCCCCATCAAATTGTTTATCACACTCCCTACACGCAAATGCTGATAAACATCCTCTAAATTCTACCTTACTCATCATTACTCCATTGTATTAATGTATGGGTAGCCCGAATAGATAGTAATTTGTAGAGAACAAGATTTTGTTCCACTGAAAAAAACTTATCTTACTCTCTATGTCTCTTTTCTGTTTCTTTCTTTCTCTCTCTCTCGTTAATAATTTCTCCTGTATTCCATTTTGTGTTTGTGGTTTTAGGTAGTCGACCTAGGGGGTCTTGGGTTAAAGTGCTTGCCTCAGGCTCCGATGTTCATGGGTTCAAACCCAACCAAGTTTGACGGATTTCTCTAAAGCGATAAAAATCCATGACAACTTTCTTTAAGAGGGGAAGTAAAGCCGTCGGTCCCATGTTGATTGTGGCATGCAAGAGAACCCTGGAAGGTATGTGAAAATACCTTTCCCGGTAAAATTGGTAAGCCCTTTCGCACCCGTTCATAGAAATTCGGTGTGGAAGGCAACGGGAAACCATCACACATCCTTAACTCCCATAGTACATGGGCTATTCACCAGATAATGCGGGAAGTTCTAACCACCAGCTACGAATGGATAGAGATCACATCAAACCAAATTTAGTTTTTTTTAGATCCGCGTCTTTCTACCCGTTGGGCTACGCTTATGTACTAATTACACCAATATGTTAGGATTAAGAAGGTTGAATTTAATGAACGTGTACCCGCATTTGCATAGAGGGAGAATGGACATCCATAGGAAAATCACGCTTAGAACACCCGACCAGAATCAAACCCGGGATCTCCCCATCTTCGTTCGGGGCTTTGACTTAAGAAGGTCTTAAGTAAAGTACCTTCAGTGACGTAAATATAAAATATTCAAAGATGTGGCCTAATTTTTTTATGAATTATATTTTAAGAACGTTAAACATGTTCCTACACGTGTTATATATTTTTTTGGCAATGTTTGTCCTATGTATGAATAGTTTTTGTAAAATGTGTTGTACAAATTTTATATAAAATTTCATTTTGTGTATGTTTTATATATAAATATACCCGATATTATATAATACACCAACATCAAATCAAGCAGGCCTATTTGTATCGGGTCCCCTTCAAGTCTGCAGATAGCACACGTATCGAACACAAACGGAAATGCTCGCCGATATTCCATTTAGGTCAACTTGATTACATAAATGGTGTTAAGGTTGTGTCTTCAAGGTGCGAATGCAGTTAACGCGAGAAATGGGCAGTGTTTTTTCATTTTTTTATAACAAAACTTATTTTTGCCTTAAATAGAATATTACTCCATTTGAAACTTAAGAATTTAATTTTCTACAAATGTTGACGTCACATTTTGTTGAATATCTGTAATTAGCATAGCGGCATTAGATGATAGACTTTTTAATTAAAAGAAAAAGTTGTCATTAAATTCCAGGACACCCTTAACTTTCACCTTAACTTTTTGAACTATTTTAAAATATTTTATTTTTGGTTGTAAGATTACTATATTATTTGGTTGGTAACAGTGTGTGGCTCTAAAACTAATATTCTAAGAGTGACCTTTACCCATTAGTTTCATTGTTATATAAAACAAAACAGTTTTAACCTGTTTCGTGTTTGTTCATGTTTTTGAGGTTTGAGTAGTAATACTATATTGTCAAACATGGTGCAAGGCCATCGACAATGTATATTTTATATCCACAATAAACTGTTAATCTAGGAAATGCAGTAGTTTTAAATGATAATAATAAAATATTCAAAATAGTTGAAATATGGTTTGGTGCAGCCTTAATGTCTATGGGCTCGGTGTGGTATCAGTAGTATGTCTGATCGGTGCAACCAGGATTACTTTTTTTTTTTATAAGTGTGTATAGTAAACATGTATTGTATTATAATTTCTAGTGGTACGTTGTACACAGCCAACTAATCTAAGGAATAAGAAGGACAGTTTGGATTAAGTTTAATCCCACTAGCGTGGAAAGAGGGATTGCAAAAGAAAAAAACAGTAATAATTCACATGTGAGAAACCACTCCTAATCACCCAGTTCTCAGGGGTGCACCCGCGGGGGGGGGGG
>CABEEJ010000867.1:132317-143384 GCA_901482245.1 Timema douglasi | reverse complement strand
CCCCCAGCTGAAGGTCCTCCACTAGAAAATTAAGGATATTACAAAAATATGATTAGCATTATGTTGCGTCAATTAATCAATTATATTTTGTTTGATTATATTTAATATAAAATAGGTTAAACGTGTGCGGTAATTAGGGTTTTTCAGAGGAATACTTCTTTCTGTGGACTTTTAAATTTATTATACATTTGCACTTAGATTAAAACTGGACCTGTAATATCATAATATTTTCTAAAAATGGTTAATAAAGTATTTACTATTTGTACATAGAGTTTTGAAGTGGGTACAGTAATTGAAATTATTTTAGAGCAAATATGTAAACAACATTGTATTAGGAAGAGGGGAAGTTGATATTATTATATGCTCCCACCCCCATCAACTGCAAATCCTGAGTGTGAATAAGAATGTGTAAATACAGGCCTGTTGACCAGTGGCGTATGCAGTGACAGAAGGTAGGCCGAGAATCCATTTTTGGTACAAATTAGCATAAAGATTCCCATCTGCCTCCTTGGAAATCAAAAACTTTCCCGGGGGATTCTCCCCTGGAACTCCACTTTTCAGGGGACATCGCTGATTCTCTGTCTTTCTTATCCCCCTTCTTTAAATAAAATTTCCAAATATTACAGTAATTGAACTATATAATGTTTCTATTATGAACATTTTTATGTAAAAAGCCCCCCCAGCTCAAAATCCTGGGTGCACGTCTGCCCAGTCGGTATTTGATCCACTGACCTCTTAGCAAACTGTGCTTGGATACACAAATGCTTTATCCTGTCTGGTTTGCCGATGAAGTCAGGGGGCTCTTGTACCAGCCGGGTTCACCCTCCTCCCCATAAATTGTTCCCCACACACAAATGCGTACACCTTTCATTTAAATTCTTTCTTCCTCCCCAATCCATTAATATAAAATGTGTGGTTAGCCCGGACACGCACAGTCGTATTCAGATACTAAGACACTTTCGTGACAATTACAACATTTATCAAAATAATTTTCATTTATTTTATACGCCAAAATATATATTCTCAATAACGACGAGATATTACTTATAGTTTAGTTAAGGCCTGGATTTTGATGACTTCTCGTATATATTTTTTTATAGTACATCTCATTTAATGCTCGTTTGAACATACATTCTCTTTATAATCCCCTGGTCGTGGAATCGTTTTTTCATGGGTAATTTTTTTGTCATTTTGGATCTTTAGGTCATATTTTCTTGGATTGCGTCATTTTTATAATAATGTTTTTACATTTTTTATTAATTTTTAGGCACTTTTGAATAAGCTCTAAGTATTTATGTTGAAAAAGTTTTTAAACATTATTGATATTTTATAAAGGTGTATATACAAACATAAGGTTCTTCAACACACAGGAATTAGTAGTTTACATTCATTATAAGCTTAGTTTGAATTCTTAAGGTCATTTATGTCATTTTCTTTAAATCTTTAGGTAATTTTTCAAGTATTTTTTGATTTTTTTTCCCATCAAAGTCCGGGTCTTGCAAATACTATAGTAATAATAATATTTAGCACCGCGTCTTACTACCCGTTAGGGGTTATACGCTTTAAGTACTAATTACTCTAATGGACTAGGAATTTGGAAGGTTGAAATAGGAGAAGTGAACCCGCATTTGCGTGGAGGGAGAGTGGAAAACCATTTAGGAAAAACCCCCCCCAGTTCACCCGACCGAGATTCGAACCTCGATCTCCCCGTCCTCAGCGGTCGAGCTCAACACGACAAGCGCGTTAGCCAGCTACACCACTGAGGCGGGTAAATACTATAGTAAAATGTTATCAATGGTGACCGCAAAAAATAGTTTGTATTTTCTAAAAGTTTCTCCCTACCACAGTAGGATACTTGAGTGAGATTTGGGGCATGGAAATAAATACCTTTCATAAGGCCCCGTCTAGACTTTAGCCACTCAGACACCGGGATGAGACCTTGAGAATTATCTTATCACATAGTGTGGCCCCCTTTGTTGGATTGATGTTAGGATGTTGACCTCATTCTATGGAGGACGTTTAGAAATCCCGGATTATTTATGAAGTTGTTTGATATTTTTTAATATTGATTTCAACAAAATGTAGGCGAAAGCTCTGACCAGATAAAAAGTTTAAATTTTAAGTATAACTTTTTTTAAATGTGTGACAAATTACATAAAGTCATATAAAACAATCCCACATTATCTTAAAATATTCTGCTGTGACCCTGTCAAAACATGACTTCTTTTGATAGAGGAAGGCTACATCTAGGCTTATAACCTTTTGATTTAATATCAGAATTACATCTTTTCGTGTAAAGCGTCGTTGATTTTATTTTTTTAAATTTTAAGCTCAAAGCTTAAACTTTTTATTCCGTCAGAAACGTGCTGATAATGATTGCCTACATTTTGTTGAAAACAAACAAAAAAATTAAACAATTTCTTAAATAAATAATACAGGATTTCTAAACATCTGTAATGCGTCTCAGTACTCTACTATACAATCCTCTTAGGAGAGTCAAAAGTGAAGCGTTCCAAGTGGAGGGGGTGGAGTGGACCAACTTAATGCGTGGGTAATAGATACAAAGTGTTGTATTTAGCTGTTTAATATTTTTTCATTAAACTATGTGGCTATGGAGCAGTTACCCACATGTTAATTTCATACCTCTCTTTCCGTGCAAATGGGCGAGTCTCTCTAATAACCCTTCTCACGCTTGTCATATGGAATCCACGAACTAAAAAAAAGTAAGCTTTTTTTCTTGCTGCCAATAATAATGTTTTACTATATTAAATGTGTTAGTTTATAGGTTTTGATAATATCTATTAAAAAATCTGTGGATCACATGACTTGACGTTTGAATGCGTGAAAGTAGATAATATAGTAGCATTTCTATTAGTTCTCCGATAAAAAAAAAATCTTCCTGTATCTACTAAGAAAAATGTGCAATCCTGTTTTCACAGTTGAAACGCCATGTTGGAAGTATTTAACTTAACGTATTTTTTTTAGAGTGAAGTCGTTTCACCGGCAGGATCTGTTTGTCCTCCTAAGATGGCGCTGTTAGATCATTTATTAACATATTTGAGTGAGCGAACACCAACTTGCAATTTAATGGGCTCGTGTAAAGGTCTTTGTTACACTGGTCGCATGACAGCTATCACCTGTATTGTGCAAGTAGTCATTGTTATTATTATTATTAGCACCGCGTCTTACTACCCGTTCGGGTTATACGCACTTACGCTAATGTGTAATGGTAGGGTGATTGTGAGATGAAATGGAGGACCTACAGTTTAACGTGGGATCCGAACCACGGTGGAGGCCTGGCATTCCCCACATTCACAAGATGTCTTGTCAGAGGTGAAGGAAGGGTTTGGTAATCAGATAAGTCTGTGCCGGGACCGAGGATTGAACCCCGGCCGCCAGCACAGAAGTCTGACACCTTACCCCTAGACCGCCAGGTCACCAGTAGTCATTGTTACTTGGGTTCACCGCGATTTTTTCTAAATTCATCTTTACCAAAATTGATCTATCTAGCTCATTCATGGGAGTGCCCTTTCGTTATGCCGGGATCACGATCAACGTAACGTTCACTTAACATTCACTTAACGTAGAGAAACTAACGTGGGGTAAGGAAGGATTCACATAACTTAACGTAACAACTCGAGCAAAACACAGACAAGAATTTGGTTTTCTTTTAAAACAAATTGTTCATTTAATTGAAACCCAATTACTTAGGGTTGATAAGGCTGCAAGTACTTGCAATAGAGGCTTACTGGATACACAAAATAAAGTGTAACAAGAGGTTATTTCGCTTTTGAGTTCATATATACCTCTGCATTCCATAAACAAATGAAGTACTAAATAGTCCTGTTGACGTGGCGGCTTGTAAAAGGATCGCTTAGCTTGAACACACTTGGAACAACGTTCACATAACGGGAAAGTTTTTCCCTAACTCTTATGTGAACGTTAAGTGAACTGCATCGTGATTACTTCAATTAAAAATACTAGGACAATCTTTACATTACTTGTAACGTTACTTTACATGAAAGTTAATTGAACGTTAAGTCGATCGCTGTCCAGGCATTAACTCAGTGATATGACCCTCACTTGTGACCACACAAACTATGGCGGCAGGTTTGTGATATTTATATTTTTAACGATAACGGTGAGTTCGAGATTCAAATCTCGTCCGCGTTCATTGAAGTATTTTTTTTGACATTTAATTTATATCTATGGCTTTTTCATCTCTTCGCTACGCCTATGCGGGTGCACGTTCTCTTAACTACCCTCATCATTCCTAGCTCTTAGCGTAGCTAATTCCTAGGGTTAAACATACTTAAAAAGAACTCCTTATCACTCGTATAACATAAATGGAACCTTTTATTTTGATTTATTTGTACGTACAAGGCTAATATTTCTGATATCTCAACTCTTTGACGTATATTTCATTCAACATGAACGTTTCTACTATATTTTAATTTGATTTTTATTGATTGCTTTTTCCTTTGAAAGTTTTCACTGGCTGAAATTATTGGAGACATTTAAATAAATTACTAAATGAAAATAATATATGGTTTGATTTAACAAACTATGTTACCATAGTTAGCCACTTTACTATATAAGTGTTGATTTATATTTCATCCCACCATCCAACCTCACTTAAGTGTGTATTCTACTGGATTGTCACCATAATTGGTCGTCGCACAGAGTATCGACCGTTACCAAGACAGTTTCGCCCGCAGGCAGGTGCGTGGGGTGCGGACGTTGATTGGCTCAAGTGATAGGCATAGGGGAGCGGAGGAGAACTCACGCACATTGCGTGCGAAATATGCCCCTATTTATTTTACCTCGATGGGCTAGCTAAAAATAATAGCGCGGAAAACTGGCGGTGTACTTGACAACTCTCCTTCCCTCATGAGGGACACGAATTATTGTAAGAGGGAGGAGGGGGGGGGGGCGAGGTGTGGCACCAACGAGACCGGATGTAGTCTGACGAATACTTGCGGGGGAAATATGCTGCGTGATTCACTTTTTTTATTCTATTGAATCATTTCACTGAGGTGATTTACGTCTTTTATATAAGGGTCAAAATGAAGAGTTGCTTGTTTTCAGAGGAAGTGTACCCGCATTACAGTGGAGGGAGGATGGTAACCTTCCAATGATAAATAGCACGCGGAAAACCAGAACCCTTTCACAGTGCAACTATACGAGATTCTAACTATGACAGACAAACCAGACCAAACTAGACTGATCCCTTAGTCCGTGTGCCCATTGGTGCGCCTTCATCCTCAGTACATTCAGCCTGGATTCTAACCGTGACCTCACCGTCATCGTCAAAGAGACTAAATGAGCTGACGATGCTGGTATCTAAAACGTTGTTTGAGAGTAGAATAAAATACCTCTGACTCTGGAGGTAACTTATAAACTGTTTTCAAACTTTATCTGTTATTCTCTAAATTTGAGTGTTAATCGGGTACGTTCGTTTGGTCAAACTTTATCCTGGAACTGCTTTTAAATGTTGCTCATTGTAAGTAAAGAGCTTATAAAAATGCCTATGTCATCCCGTCGAAGGATGGCCAGAGCTTATTCAAATTTAAGTTGTAGACAACATCATTTGTTATTTTTATTTCTTTTTTCCGGAGTCTTATTCAAAATGCAAATGAGCAGTGTTGGCGTCATATAGACGAACCGCCAGTAATTTCACTGCTCTTATTTTGAGGATAAGAAGGCTCTTAAGAAACAAAATGGCTCATTGTTTTCTTTTTAACTTCAACTAACCTCATGAATGTACTTTAATGTACAATATTTACATTTGTACATCATCATTTTATTTATCTCTGTGTAGAGGTCACATTTGTATGTGTGGTTTTATTTTATTTCAAACAAAAGTCCGATTCAACCGACGCAGTGCTCTGGTCGTAGCATATCCTCAGACATGTAATGCTCAACTATGATAACTTTTTAAAATTTTAGCACTTAACTCTATTTAACAACTTGATCGAAAAGTTAGGTAGATGCATAGTTAAGCGCATGCTTTTTTATCAGATAAGTTTCACATTTAAGTTGATTAAACATTTATATTAGTAAAAGATTTTAAACACTGACCTAGTACATCAATCAGTTCAATACTATACTCTTTGTAAAAGTGACGCTGGAATATTATCACGCCAGTCTTTGATATAACATTTTATCGAGATTAAATACGTTTTTAAGTAACACGATGCTCGGTAATTACTTTCGATTGAACTGTATTATTGGTTATTTCTAAAGTTTTTATCATTTACAGGTAACACGATGCTAAACACTTCTACTTTTTCTATTATAAATCATAAACCGTGTCAATAAATATTGAAAATTCCACGTTGGAGCTACAATGGTCCTTAACGGGACCACCCCGGTAAGCTAGAAATTGCGGCGCATACTTTCAACTTTAACGCAATATTTAACTCTTCTATGCGTTATTTCAAAGTATGGCCGACGTCGGAATAAAGTATAAAGATTCAAACAAGGATCTTTTTCCTTAATGGTAAAAAAAAAGTGCGAAAACAGGATATGAGCTCATTTTCAACGACTTGAACAGAAAATTGGTTGTCAAATATGCATCCGCGCTGGTTTGAGATGGTTGGTTCTGAGATTTTATTGGTTCTTTTGTGCCGAACATCTCAGGCAGAGCGGACAAAGTAGAGATGAGTTGAACTTGAGCGGAGCAGCTCGCGCCGATAAGGCGGAAATTTGTGAGTGTCTCAGAGCTCGTCATGTGATTAGGTTTCTGTGCTGCGCTAGTTTTTCGGCGAACGTATGAATCTACAGTAATAGAGAAAATAGGTGGAAAACCATCTTCAATTCACCTGGCCAGGTTTCTATCCAATTCAAATTCAGACCTCTCAAACCTAATTACAGCGAGATTCGTTCTTTTTAACTGTTTTGATTGGGCATTGATTAAAGTTAGAGCTGTTTGAGTTTAGCTATTTTGATCTAGCAATAAATTGTTATGTAAATTTTAGATTTGTTTATAAATGGGGATTAAAAATGATGTGTGCAAATAATCTGCATCGAAACACTTATGTCATTCATTGTGATAGAACAGATACACACAAAGTAGTTTTTTATGCTTTGCGAATTTCGATTTATTTAAGTTACTTATATACTATTAGTGCAAACGGATTATTTATATTAGAGTTTTAACTACTATAGGTTATTTTTCAATATAATATTTTGTTATTACGCCTGACAACCCAAAATTACTAGGTCGCATCCTGGTGGATTTCATCGGTAACGTTTTAAATTTTAATGTTGATTTTAATTTTTCAGTGTGAATTTTTAATTCTTATAGTAGTATTGGAGTGAATGTTTTTTCAGTTGGGGTGTATAAGGTGTGTGTGTTTTTTAACCAACTGATGATTGTCAATACAAGAGCTACAAGCTAACTCAACTATAACAAATACAAAGCAGTTTCGTCCGGTCTTAACTTAATTGTGAAAGAGGAAACCTCAATTTGCCCCAAAGATAAATTTTCTGGCTATGCCGGAATTCGAATCTGTGGCCCCTAGCTTAGTAGACAGCTACGTTACGACTGAACCATGGTATTATTATTATTATTATTATTATTATTATTATTATTATTATTAGCACCGCGTCTTACTACCCGTTCAGATTATACGCACTTACGCTTATGTGTAATGGTAGGGTGATTGTGAGATGAAATGGAGGACCTACAGTTTAACGTGGGATCCGAACCACGGTGGAGGCCTGGCATTCCCCACATTCACAAGATGTCTTGTCAGAGGTGNTATTATTATTATTAGCACCGCGTCTTACTACCCGTTCGGGTTATACGCACTTACGCTAATGTGTAATGGTAGGGTGATTGTGAGATGAAATGGAGGACCTACAGTTTAACGTGGGATCCGAACCACGGTGGAGGCCTGGCATTCCCCACATTCACAAGATGTCTTGTCAGAGGTGAAGGAAGGGTTTGGTAATCAGATAAATCTGTGCCGGGACCGAGGATTGAACCCCGGCCGCCAGCACAGAAGTCTGACACCTTACCCCTAGACCGCCAGGTCACCATTATGGTATCAGTTAACTGTATTATTAGCGTTCACTGTACATATAAACCCATACCTTTCTCAATATCGAAACCACTAGAAAACACATTTTAATATTCATGTTTTTTTTAAAAGAATATTTTCTTTTGTTACGCTGGGTTTTCTATCTTCGTCCAAATTTAATCGGTGTTTTGTGTCCAAATTTCTATAAACAATCTTATTTTTCAATTCAATTTGATATTGGCTTATGGACATCATATTGTATCTAATATTTCTTCTTCCATTTTTCGTGTAAACATTTACTTTCGAACGTCAGAAAATTGTATATTGCCCGTTCACGAAAAGCTTAACCTATTTTTGATAGCCCTTTAAATAACTAAATCAACTATGCACATCATGGAATGATTATTAGTTATTGTTGACAAAGATGCAACAGATTTGTAATTTTTTTCTAGAGTTTCGTACCAACTTGCCATTAATTTGGGTGGATGACGATTTCATTAATTTAATCTAAAAGAGCTTTTAACTTACCGCGAATATACTATATATACATCGGAGGCATAAAAGCTGTTTATGTAATTGTCGTGACTTTGGTTCATGAAAAAGGGAAATAAATGATAACAAAAGTAATAATAATAAAGTACTTATAATTGGCCTATAAAAACGTGGTGAAGGACGAAGATATAAATTCCTATTGAACAAAGCGAGATGGAATGGTGGGGAAAAAATTGTTTGAAAAGAGATAGAAACAAAAGTTGAAGAGTTTAAAAGAGGAAATAAAATGTAACTGCAGGATCCAAGTCTTGTTTTCAAGGTCATCCGCAGCAACATTTCTCTGCAGACTCCTCCAGCCGTACTGGAGTTTACATAAACAGTCAGATTTTGATATGAAGAAACTTTTTTTTTATAGTTATAAAAGCTATTAAAACAATTATTTCTATGTAAAAGTTTTAAAATCACTTTTCATACATTCATACGTAGTCATGGATGGTGTCAATACTTTTGTAACAATACGAATACTAAAGTAAAGTGTTATTAATGTTGACAGCAAAATAACCTGTTTGTATTTTCTTGAAGCTATTTGTTTACCTTGTCTACGCCTGCGCAGTGCTTCTCAAACTCACTGATGTGACGACGGCAATTTTTTTACCCAGTGTACCAGGGACTGATGTAGAGTTGCCAATATTTTGGGGGTGAGGGAGAAAATAAATAGGATATTAAAACATTGTATATATATTTTATTGAAAATATTTAAACACAATATCAGTTAAGAGCGCCGTCAACTTGAAGGGAAATACTCTCACATTGCTGTATTTCTTATGGGAATGTTAGGTCTGAAGACTCAAAACTATGAATACAATCTTCAATTTTATTAGAATTTTCAGTGGTGTATTTAAAAAAAAATTGTTGAGGAAGACTAGGTTAATGTTTCTAACCATTTGCTTATAATTTTATCTTAGAACTATTACACTTCGCATAAAGCGTAACTGAAACTAATCTAATCACACCTTTTATAAATATACATTTATTCAAGTTGTAAATACCTATAATGTAAAAATTTCAATCCTACGGGGACATTTTGACACCTTTCACTTCCATTTTGATGTGAACCATATTTTGAAATATCAAACCACTGATTAAATACTGTGGTAAATCTGGATGTATACAGCGCTTATAGGTTTTAAATAGTGAGGAATATAATTTTCTAAGATATAAAGATACTTTTTTTTTTCAATTTCTTAAATAGTGAGTTATGTGACGATGGGTTTTAACATAATTTTAACCTGCCACATAATCTAAGGCCTCACATTTGAGTTAGAATAGATGACAGGGATATTGGGGTTCGAATCCCTGTTGAGTGTACTGGGGTTATTTTCTAAAATGGTTTTCCACCATCTTTTTCTCTCCATACAAATGCGGGCACACTTCCTCATCCTAACTCATTAGAGTAATTAGTACATATCCATATAGCCTGACGTGGTGCAAAAAAAACCCATAGTTTTATATACATTATAATATTATTTTAGTTTATTTGTTCATTAAAAAAAACTTTCACTCACATCGGCTAAATGTCGAGCCCAAAACCTGGCTGGGTGTACTGAGCGTGGCTTTTACTAAATTCTTTCCCACTCAGGGGGGCAGAATATGTCCAGAGATCCATTATTTCCCCAGAACATAACATTTTCATAAAAAAAATCCCCGAAAATCACATCACTCAAAATAAAACATTGAATATTTTATAGACGCTCAAGGGATTAAGGATTATTACCTACTACATAGTTTGGAAAATTCAAATTCAAATATATTTTTAATTATAGTTATTTTTATGGTCGGCCTACCTACCTTATAAAAAAATTAGTTGTCTCCCAGAAATGGCAACCTTCTCATTTCCTTGTGTGCATTACATATTGTTATTTATAATTGTTCATTGATACCAGTTGGCTTACCAGTAGCAACAGTTAATTTTACATCTTGAGAGTAAGAGGCAATGAAGTGTAATTTCTTGGTTTAATTGTTGATTTTCATAAACTTTTCGTTTTTTAGTAGACTCGCCACTACTGCAAGGTCTATCACTATCAACCACACTAGGGGAAATACTATCGCTATTTACGATTATGAGTTTTTCCTGATCCCATAATTTAGGTTTTACAAAACTTGCAATACTACCTTGATCCTTACTTCTAGGTTTTTCTTGGGGATGTTTATTAGATACGTGATATGAGATATCCGAGTTTATCACGTCTGTCACGCCATTCACAATAGCACAGTTGACGTCCTGTTTGTTCTTAAAAGTCGACATAATAAACATTTGTTTCACTAAACCATCCAATTTTTTTTATAAATATTTATCTATTGTACACTGCACAAACCTTAATAGGTCCACTAAAAACAACAATTTCATGGCTACACAATTATTACAATACACGTGTCACGAGTATAAATAAACTGCGCGCACATCGTCTTGTAATTAGGCCGTGATATAAGGGTGACTGGATTCATGCTAAAACAAAACATCACCCACTCTTCCCCCCCCCCCCCCCCC
>CABEEJ010000867.1:105831-132307 GCA_901482245.1 Timema douglasi | reverse complement strand
CCCCCCCCCCCCGTCTACACGCCATTGCTATCAAACACCCGCGGTAGGGTAGGTGACTGATGACTCAACACTCAATCACGCCATTAGCCAGGTTGAATTATTAGATTCTTCCTCTGCCCCTTATCTTAGCCCCTAGACACCGCAACTCTTTGTGCTTACACCGACACTGCCTCACTATGGCACATACTGATAGTGTCGGTTGTTGAGTGTGATCGGCCTTTGTTTTTCATACAAATGAAACTAACATATCAGAATCAGAATGTACTAAAAACGTCAACAAAATTGCTGGACTTGTCCCTGCCCCAAATTTTCCCAGGAATGCTTTAATTTCCCCCGAACCTCGTTCGCGCATTCGGACATATTCTGCACCCCTGGCCCACACTCTCTCTCTTTCAACACAAATGTGGGTACACCCTCCAAGCTCTCTCTCTCTTTAAATCCCTCGATTTTTTTTAATCAAGCAAAATGTGAAGATGAAACTCATCCATCGAAACGTGCACCAGGTATATCGGTATAGAGTACTACCTTGGCCATTCCTTTGTCATAGATCGGCTCGCGTGTCCCTACGGTACAGTCCAATCTTTATACGAAGGTACATCTAGAAAAGGCAAAAAAAATTCGCAGCTGAAAATTAATGGTATTCTACTACCTATTAAATATCGTGATTCATAGATATTGATAATATCACTATATTATAAAGCCACATGGGAGCCACTCACTCACTCACGCACGCAATCACTGACATTAATGTTTACCCACTTCCAGATGAGCTAGAAACTTGAAATTTGGCAAACTTATAGCTTCTAGCCTGTAACCGATGGTGAAATTCCAAAAAGTAAAAAAAAAAAAAAAAAAATTAACCCCCGAAAAAGATTCAAAATGGTGGAGCAACTTTAAAGTCAGTGAGGACCTTTCTTTGGAGGCCTCTTGTGGCTAAACGGTAAGACTTAGCAAAAAACGAATTTCACCAGAGCTATTTTTTTTTTACTGTAGGTAAATTTTGCACATTTTCCACACGTTTTTAAATTTTCTGACACACTTATGGGACAGTTAAAATAATAAAATTGTAAAAATAAATCAACTTTCAAAACAACGCTGGAATTACATTAGTTTACAATCACTGGGGGTTTCGGGGTGGAGCCCACAGCGAGCAGAGCGAGTATATATGACTTGACTTGACACATGACTTGACGTATGGATACGTGAAAGTCTCTGTTGGGTGAAAATTGTACGCTTGTGACCGTGCGGCCGAGAGACGGTGAGGACCCCAGGTAGGAAAATGCTACTTTCTGAGGACGTCATATCCGTTATCAATACACGAGTTAACGGCTGGAAACAGCGCCTTATTAACGGGGAGGGGGGCATGAGTTTCGATAAGACAGCAACCGGTAATGGGGAGAAGGTTGATGAGACTACTTGTTTGCAATCAGCCTGGTCTAATATCATATATCATATTTTATAGTTGGCTTATGCTAGACATGATAGTAATTTAACTTTTTGAATAAATCATTTGCTATAATTAATGTCCAAGGTTTTACTTTCAGTCCAAACATAATTTTGAAAAATATATAGTCGGATATTCCTAAAGTTATTCTAAAATAAAACAGCATTTGTAAAATTGAATTACATTTGAACACACCCCCCACACCCCCCCCAACTGATAGGCACATGGATAGAGACGTGTCGTTATCGTTTGTAAGTTTTGTTATGTCGGGGAGGTGGGGACTTGAATCCCAACATAAATTACTGAGATAGTATTCCCAAAATTGTATACCACCATCCCTGTGCGCAAATGTAAGTACTTTTATTATAAATTATACCTCCATAATACCTATACCATCAGTATGAATTTTCATTTAATTTGAAACAAGGTGCAAGAAATTAATTAAAATAATTGATATATTATTTATTATAACTGGGAATTTAAAACATATCTTGGTTTAAGTTTGATGTCTTTTGAAATATCTTCATGATCTCTAAACTTGGGAATAAAAATATAAATATTTCCTGTCTTCATATTTTCTCCAAAATAAAGTCCAATCAATTGGTCGGGAATGTCCTCTTAAACGATAACACATTCTAGGTTTGACCTGAAGGCGTTGCGGACTTTTTTTTTTATGACCACAGCTGGAATACGTCGTCACAAATTATTTTGTCTGTTCTCCATAATATAATTCACAAATTGTGTCCACCGAAAATAAAGCATATTCATCTATGTTTATATATGTAGTGCTACTTTTTTTTTCTGTCCGTTCATGCAGTCCGTAACTGAAACTAATTTAAGAGCACAGGATAAAAACTTTGGCTTTTTTTTAATATTTACCCAAAGAAAGGAAGAGAGAACCATATTATTTCTAACACAATGTGAAAAGCTATCTCTAATGCACACAGCCAAGATTTTAACATAATCTAGACTTGCTTGATTTAAGTTGAGTACTTCAGTAAATCTTGTAGAGGCTGAGCCGATTATAGTGGTTTAATCCGGCAACGGGGTTGATCATGAAACGGGTTTATTTCGACCTGTCCAGCGATGAGAATATTCAACATCCAGAGGCTCATGTTGATATACCGCACACCCCTTGTGTTTTGACTTTTTATTTTTGTTCAAAATAAATACAAGATTTGCTCTAGTACAAACATAATATTTAATGTTCTTCCCGTGGTTATATCAACAATCTTCGAATATCTGTCATGAACATAGCGGCATTAGATGGGAAACGCTTTGAATAGAAATAAAAAGTTGTCATTAATTTCAGGACACCCTTGACAGATGTTCAAGAACTTTTGAAATCACTATGCGAAGAAAATTAAACTCTTATGTTTGTACTGGATAGTTATTTTATTTATTTTGACCAAGAACATGTTTTATATAAAAACTGCAGAAATACATACCGCCCTTAACCCGTCTTACCTTCTACCCCACCTTAAACACACTCCACCCTTGGCGGTGGCCAAGTGGTTTGAGGTGTTATACTTGCATTTTGATTTAGTCGCCGGTTACGCTAAAGTCGAACTTCACTAGGGGAATAAGAGTTCCACGTACCATTTTTACTGTGTTTCCTCAATCCACACACTGTGCTAATGCCTTTCTTATAAATTACTCTCTTCGTACTTTAGCCCTTATATTAAATCGTTTATAAGCCTAACTTTGGATGCATTTCCTAACGTAAAACACTTCATAAGGTTATTTTATCTATACCTCATATAAACAAATGAACGTTATCATGTTTCGCATTCAAATATTAAGGTGCGCTGGCGGGTAAAGGCTAGTTTGTTTTACAGTTTGATATAAGAAGAATTGGTCACAGCAAAATATTGCTTTAGTGTATATATTTGATTTAATTTTTTAATTTTCTCCCTCAACTGTTCGGCCATCCTGGAATTTGATGATCACTTTTCAATTAATTTAAACAGTTTGTAATTAAATTACAATATGTTCTTGACAAATTTATAGTACTGTTGATATGTGTACTATTTGTAGAAAATTAAACGTATCTACTAAATCATTGACCAACTGGGTGGGGTAGTTAGCTAACGTGCTAGTTTTGTGTTGAGCTCGACTGCCGAGGACGGGGAGATCGAGGCTCGAATTTTGGTCGGGTGAACGGTTTTTTCCCTACATGGTTTTCTATTCTATCTCCACGCAACTGTGGGTTCACTTCCTCTAAATTCAACCTTCCCAATTCCTAACTCATAAGCGCAATTAATACTTAAGTGTATAAACCGAACGGGTAGTAAGACGCAGTGCTCAAATTAAATTAAATTAACTCATTATTTTATTTAGTTTTTATAAACTGATGTTTTTGTTAAAAAATGGAAAAATCCTGACTTTAACTTGCTTCCCCTTCCATCCCCACCTTAAAAAGGAATCAAACAAATAAATGGTACAGGATAAAAAAGGGGAAAGTCACATTACACACATTTTATTTCTCAAACACCAGTAAATAATTTAAAAAAATATATTGGCTATATAATACAAACACCTATTTTAATCATAATTTAAAGTACACTAGAAAGGTATAATGATGTCTTACAGATGTAAGCAATAACTAATTTGAGTTAAAATTGGAATGTCTCTTTTATTTCCCCTGTACCCTTCAAATGTTAACGAATTAAATGACTTATCTAATAGCTTCTGTAGTATTTGACCGATTCATTGCTAGTCATTCCGCTCTCTCCCCTCTTCTACCAGTCCGGTAACATGAATCACATTGTGTAAGGTGTGTTGTCGGTCAGCTGTTGGAAGAGCGAAGGGGAATGACGCCAAAGGCGCGGTTTAAAAATATCGATTGATAGCCGAGACTGACCTGTGTTGGGCGCTCATTACGCCAGGAACCATCCTCCGATAACAGTCTGTTGCGATCGTTGACGGGCCAACGAACTCTCTTCTTGTGTACATAATAATGTGTGTGGGCCCCCACACCGTCTATAGGAGGATTTGGCTAGGAAGAAACTTTGAGGAAATGCAAATATATTGTTTTTGATATCAACTTTGAGCAAATTTTACCATATTTATAAGGTATTAATATTATCTATCCAAAGTGACAACTGCAAATCACATGGTTTGACGTTTGAATATATATGAACATTGTTTGATTCAATTTTGTAACTGCCGAAAAAAATTCTTCCTATCTGAATATGACCATAAAAATACTCACTCATTGCCAATGTATACTTATTTGAGTTTCCAACGCGCATTTTATAAATTTACATGATTATTTCATTATATTGCAAGTCTTAATACTTTTTTTTAATATCGCTGCGTCTTACTACACTACGAATGGATGATAATTACGCTAGTGGATTAGGGAAGAGTAAGGAAGCATTTAAGAGGTAATCTACCCGCATTTGCTTGGGAGGAAAGTGAGGAACAATTTAGTAAAAAAACCACCCTCATTAGGTGCGACAGGGATTCGAACCTCAATCTCCCGTAGTCACCAGGCCAGTCTAACACTAGAGTGACGCCTTAGAAACTCAGAAAATATTCTTACTATGGCAATGACGTACAATTCGCAACAATTGATACATATATACCCGCCTCGGTGACGTATTTAGCTAACTTGATAGTTTCGTGCTAAGCTAGACTGCCGAGGACGGGGAGATCGAGTTTCGAATCTTGCTCGGGTGAACAGGGGGTGGTTTTCCTAAATGGTTTTCCACTCTCCCTTAACGTAAATGCAGGTTCACTTCCTCTATATCCAACCTGCCCAATTCCTAAACCATTAGAGTAATTAGTACTTAAGCGTATAACCCGAATGGGTGGTAAGATGCGGTGCTAAAACAATAATAAGTGATACACGTCACAGGCTCGAGGAGATCACGCTGAAAACTATCGATATCTCCATCACGGATAATCTAATAGTGTTTCAAGAGACACTACATGGATGCGCGAAGGTCGTTGAACCGGCCGTGGAAATTCACACCCACCCACACGCACCTGCGATTCGCAAGTTGTAATTGTTTGACGTCACAGACTCTGTGGCCATGAATTAATAATGTCGTGTTATCATTTATTGTACACTCGAAAGCAAAAACATTCACAAACTCTCTCCTTGATTCAGATGTCATCCGCTTCAGTGGCCGCATGGGCTAAGACGACTCTCGCAATAAACTAGAATGCCGATGATGGGGGGGATTGGGGTTCGATCCTGGTTTGGTGTACTGAGGATGGTTTTCCCAAACTTGTTGTCCACGCTCATTCCACACAAATGCGAATACACTTCCTCTAAATTCAACCCCATGGGCGTACAATCCGAACGGTTAGTAAGACGCGGTGCTAAACAAAAAAATCGTATGCTGTCCGTGAAATTTGGGGTTCATATTTTAAAATGTTACCAGAACAAAAGCGGTGATCCTTTTTAGGGTAACTGGGAGCCTGCCTAAACATAATTATATAGGCTACCGTCCAATGTTTATAGGAAATCCCTTAAATTCTAAATTATTAGGGTTATTTTACGGGTATTGATAATATATATCAAAAGTGATAGTTGCAGATCACATGACTTGATGTATTAGTACGTCAAAGTATATTTAGTCACTTTTTCAGCTGTCAGTTAAGGCTCTTATGAAAATTGGGCCGTACAATTGTGTAATTTAACCTAAAAATTATTACTAAGCAGTCCTTTAGAAGAGTTTAGGCTCACAGCTGAGCAACACATTTGTATGTCCTACTTCCTTAACTTCGGTTTGACACAAATTGATAAATTCGTTTTGCGTTTTTATTTTCTAAACAAAACCAAGGTCACAGCTACGCTTTTGTTCTCAAGGGCAGAGTGACTTTACAACCTCGAGATGTCCAGTAGTCTGGAAAACTTTGTCACGTTTGTTAATTTATAGAACAATCATGGGATTTCCTAAGTCAGCAGATATTAGTGTGAACAGTCAAAATAATTAAGCCAGGGAAGGTCATAATCCACGAGTGTATTGAATGCTTTGAAATGTTAAAAGTTGTTGCAAATTTTATTTTTTATTTACTAACGTGTGGCATTACTGACCGGGAGATACAAGACATTCGGCACAAAACATTGTCCAGGCTACACCTATGGAGGGTGTCTACTACACGTACCCGCAATGTGATGGTAGTTATTATTATGTTGTGGAGCCGGTGCAAGTCACCTAACTTAAGCCTAATCAACCAACCATTGCTGAACGTTGGGGTGATTCCCCTTTAGAGAAAAATACCCAAAGTATCAGCTGGGAATTGAACCTGGGACCCCATAGGCTCGTAGTAGGTGCATTGACCACTACATCATGGGGGTATTTATTCAGTTAATTATTTGTCATAGCTCGAAAAGAAAATTAGGGCCAGTTTCATAGTCAAGTTTAGTACGCCTCAAGCGCGGCGCTACACTAAATACAAGACGACACCTACCTAAACTCGAATGGAATGGGCCGTTATCGCATAGGAAACTGGCCCATTCCATTCTGGTTTAGGTAGGTGTCGTCATGTACTTAGTGTAGCGCCGCGCTTGAGGCGTACTAAATTTGACTATGAAACTGGCCCATTGTGTAGGTTATGAAAACAACATTCGAGGAAGGTATTTTGGGGAGAAGTTAACCATAAATAGCGAGGAAAAGGAATACATGACACGTGTAAAACCACTGCTACTCGGCCTGGATTCAAACCTCAACCTGCCCGTCACTGGCAACATTTGAGTTTATTTTATTCTTCGGATACGATCCGCGCCGGTAGTCACGTGGTCTAAATGTTCAAGCTCATTTATCTGGTTTGCAGGTGGCAGGGAGCTCAATGCTCAAATACTGACCAGATATACTGAGGCTGGTGTTTCTATTCTCCCTCCACGCAAATGTGGGTGCATTTGATCTAAATTTCCCCTTCCCCATACCTATCACATTAGTGTAATCGATTAATTTGCGTATCACTAGAACAGGTAGTGAGACGCGGTGGAAAAAAAAATCTTCACACGCGCCAAACCAAAATAAAATCTCCATATTTTTAAAATAATATTTCCTGAAACGTTTCTGAAAACAAAAACCATAAGAAAACCACTGTTTTTAAATACACCAGACCGGGATTCTTCCTATCATCGGCAGTCTAGTCTTTTATACGAGAGTGATGCGTTAGCCCATGCAGCCACTGGAGCAGGTAATCCTCTTTTAATAAGACATTAGATTCTTAAGTTAGTTGAAGACTAAAATGTTTAATCAAAGTAGAATGGTTTTCTTTATTGTTTTTCTATAACCTTGTATGTAAATTTTAATTATTATTATTATTATTATTATTATTATTAGCACCGCGTCTTACTACACGTTCGGGTTATGCGCACTTACGCTAATGTGTAAGGGTAGGGTGATAGTGAGATGAAATGAAGGACCTACAGTTTAACGTGGAATCCGAACCACGGGGGAGGCCTGGCATTCCCCACATTCACAAGATGTCTTGTCAGAAGTGAAGGAAGAGTTTGGTAATCAGATAGATCTGTGCTGGGAACGAGGATTGAGCCCCGGACCCCAGCACAGAAGTCCGTCACCTTACCCCTAGACCGCCAGGTCACCTTAAATTTTAATCCAATGCAAAGTAATGAGCGTACAATTTGTTTACACTCTATCCACACAAATAAAGGTTAAATGTTCGCCCAATCAATCCAACAGACAATGAAAGCAAGTACATTACAATGTTCGATGTGTTCATGATATTGACAAGTAATTTTGTTTTGAGAAGGACAGTTTAATATTGTATTCTATTGACGCTTGTCTGAAACTTATAAAAGCTACCAAATATACTTTCAAGTATTCATAAGCTAAAGAATATGTTTTGTGAATGCGATTAAAAAACCCGTTAAGTTTAAAAAGCTTCGAGACAAATGTATTGTTCGTCTATCAGTTTAATTTTTTTAATTTTATAAAAGTATTCTAATATAATATATATGTTTTTTGTTCAAGTTTAGGCTCTAATTATAGGTAAAACAGCTGAAAACTGCTGTAAATGGAATACAAATGTATTAGCCTTGTATATTACACACTATTCTTTTTAATTAATTATGTGGCTTAAAAACGTTAATACTGATATAATAGCTAGAGTTTGGTCGAATCCTATATTTCTATAATCCTAATCTCGAATCCAAGTTTTAAAATTTCTTTTGAATTCCTAATCGTACAATTTTGGTTAAAGTGAAAATATTTAAAATTTAAATTAACAAAAGTTGTTTGAGGCTTGCTACTACTGACAAATGCTCTTTTGTTTGTCAGATCCAATACGTCTTAAAACAACAAAGAGAATAATTTTTTTTTTAGTTAATACAATTTTGTCATTTGTGTTCTATTTATTCTTACTACTAAACAAGCCACTCTTACCAGATTCTTAAAATTGTTTTGTCATGTTAAGTTCCTCATTATAATAATTGTATTCTAAAACTTTCTTTTTTTTTGAGATTTTTATGAATCTCGAATCTCTGCAATACCATGGGATTCAAGGATTCGAGCGTCTCATACATACTAATAACCCTTGGACGTGAGTTTTTTTGGGCACCGCGTCTTACTACCCGTCAAAGCTATCCGCATGTAATTACTACTGAGGGAAGGATGATAAATGTAAATTTAGAGGAATGGTACTGGCATTTACATATAAGTAATGTGGAATTTTTTTAAATCTTAAATCCCCTTCAGTCTTCTTGGCTGGGATTATGAACCCTGACATCCCCTTCACTAGCAAATCAGACCAGATGACGTATACGCCTTTGCCCACGTGCCCACCAGCGTGTCCTTAAACACTGTATAATAAACAGAAGATAACATGTTCAATCAGCACTTGTATACGTTTGTTACGCCTCAATTGAAACATATAAATAAATACATGTAATTACTAGAGCAGTTTGAACCTCATTATCATTCGAAAACAGCGATTTTCAACTCTTTAAAAAAAAAACTGGTGTCACACTAGACAAAGCACTAAAATGGTCAAGGCAGACCATCACTTTTTAAGAAGAGATTTTATCATTTAAAAAATGAGTATCAATATTGTGCTTAAAATTTCTGTACCTAAAATTCTAATAATTGGTTATTATTAAAAATAGCTTTGATCACGGATTTAAGAATATTTAATTTTTATTACTCAGTTTTTTCGCTTTTTTTTTTAATCTTCCCCCCCAAATCCCCGCTACACATTGTTGAAAAACGCTGCTCTAAAAGATCTTGAATATATTTGAGGTATTAGCTCATTTCACTCTCACTTCCCACGCCCACCATCCCCTTCCCCCGCCTCTCCATTAATGGTTGTCTGATCACTTGGTCCGATTTAGACAAATGCTGTGAGCCCCAACTGATGTTACCATTTTAAAGCTAGAGTGTACGAAACTCGCGCTAATCACAATCACTTTGTCCGCGGGAGACGCTAGAGGGGATAACACAAGCCTCACTTCCTCGGCTTCATCAAACACCTTTGTCACGTTCCAATGTGATGCCCGAGGCTGTGTTTGAACCACAGCCCCGTTGGCCTGATGCTCTCCAGTCACACTGTCTGGGTCACTGGATGGTTCGAGAGGGGGGCCTACCAGGGCTCCGCGTGGATCGCTCGGGTATTACACTAGGTGGTGATGTCTATACCAACACTGGCTTTTTGATCAAAATAATATTGCGTTTTCACGAATAATGACTTAAAAAGTCTTATAATTTGGTCCAGTGCTCAAGATGGGTCATATCAGCTGAAACGGAGTCTATATGTTATAATTTTGCGATAACATATGCTTAGCCTGGCTATCAGAGGATACAGTTATTAATATCTTGGTTGAAACCGCATCTCTTTGATATAGTTTTCGCGATGAAGTTGGCTAAACTAACTTTCAGGTAATCGTTGCTTTAATGGTGGTTAAAACGGCCTCCCCTTGATATAGTTTATGCGTTAACGTTGGCTAAGATGTTTACCAGGGGATATTGGTTTCGTAATGATTTTCTAAAAAAAACTCTGTTATCATAATGTTGTTTAAAAAGTTATTATCATTATGTTGTTCCAAACGCTGTTATTATAATGTGGTTTAAAATGCAGATATTATAATGTTGTTGAAAACGTCATCGAGTTGAAATAGTGTTTGCGATAACGTTGGCAAACCTGATTTTCCGAGTATATTGTTATTATAATGTTGGTTAAAACGTCCAGTTGATACAGTCCATGCAGTAGCGTTGGTTAAACTGGCTATCTGGTAATTTAATTGTTATAACGGTGGTTATAACGACCTTAAGGTGATAAAGGGTTTTCCATAATGTTGGCTACCATAAATCTTAGAATGAATATATTTTCCGGAAACGTTTTTCATCCCTAATGTCACGCGCACCCAGGAATTGTATTTTTAGCGCTCGAATGGGAGAGAAAGCGCTATTTCAGTATTTTTTCTTATCTTGTTTTAAAAGGCTTGCTCAAATTTTCGTCTCTACAACGTCAGTCTGGATCTCGATCACGCTCTCTTTGTCCTTCGAGTCGTGACTATTTTATAGTACGTCCCAGTGCCAGTGTTGGGTATAAGGAATTCAAGCTAACCAGCCCAAAATTACAGGATAAGGTTTGGAAATATTAGGGAAATTCACCAGAATAGAGTACAGAAAACCACAGAGAGAATAAAAACCGGCCCCTCAAGTGCATCCAATTGAGGATCGAACCCCGTCTTCCCAGGTCAGTATCAGTCTCCCTAACAGCTCAACTATAATTGTATCGCCATTAGTTAGCCTTATTTCCCAGATCAATGCGTTACTAACTTACTATATCAACTGGGAGTGTTTTAGGTTGATGGTGAATTGGGCGCTTTTTATGTAAGAGAATTCTGGAATGGGTACCGTCATCCACCTTGTGAGGGAAATGTTGGTGGTAACCTGCCTGGGGTTCCCAGCCCACCTTCGCCCCTGTTAAATACTCTGAACCTTGTGTTTCACGGTTGTTATTTGAAAGAAATGGTGTCAATTTCAACAATTGTAAGATAATTATGGTTAACTTCTGTCATTGTGTTCTACCTTACACTTTTTGATATGCTCTAGATCAGTGATATTAATCTTGTTGTTCTTGTACCCCTAAATATAATTTATCTTCATCTTTGTACCCCCAGCTTCAATGGTCGATCGGGATTCGAATCCCGGCCAGAACTATTGATGGGGATTTTTATTCCCATTATACTTCCCCACGCAAATGCGGGTATATTAGCTCTAAACTGCTTCCTTCCTCATGCTTAACCCATTAGAGTAATTATCATTTATGTGTATATTAAAATACGGCGACAAAAAAATTGTATCCCCAAATTTGTTGGTGCATAATGTAATACAAATTCTATTATGTATATTTACATTAATTAAATCACATCCAATACTGCTTAATCTATTAAATAATAAATAATAAAGTTCCTCCTATGACATTTCTACTGTGGCCAAGACGAGCTGTCTTTTATTCACAAACACTTTGCACGTGCGAATCAGTTTAACTCGCCAAGTCATGGCTATCCTGTGAATCCGCGAAGAAAAAAGGAAGAAATGCTGGTCAAGGTGTGAAAGCTTTGCACATTCTGCATGGCCAGTAGGCACAAAATCTCATTTGAAAGACGTCTCCCAGGAAATATGTGTCTATATCTAATTACAATATCAATTATTGCCACGGTTGTAATATTGCCTCTTTATCACCGGAAACCGCGGTGTTGGATTCTGCCAACTGCTAAGGGACGCGGCTCTGCCTTGTCAGCCGAGTCTCCGGTCACGCGGTTGGGGGTTGATCTGCCCACTCGGCTGGGTGCTTTTTTATTTCACGTTGTTATGACATATACAAGCTGTTAAGGTGAGTATATGTCAGTGTTTTTTGCAATTTTTATAACACAACCTTTTTTGGGGAATCAAAATCAATAAAATATTGCTCCAGTAGAAAAACAGAGTTTAATTTGCTTCACATGGTGATATCAACAGTTGAATATATATCATGAGCATGGCTGCATTAGATGAGAAACTTTTTAAATTAAGAGAAAAGGTTGTCATTAAATCCAGGACACCCTTGATATATTCAACAACTGTTGAAGTCACTGTATGAAGAAAATTAAACTCTTTGTCCTACTGGAGAAATATTTTATTTATTTTGGCCAAAAAAAAAAGGTTTTGCCTTAGAAATTGCAAAAACATTTACTTTAATTCATGTTCTATACACTTCCACCTGAAAGGCGTATCCGATATTAGTTATAGAGCAATCATAAGCGCCCACTCTGCAATATATATTGCACCTGCACCCGTGGTCTAGGGTTCAGGCTCGTACCATAATAGATTACTGGTGATGGGGATGGTCGAGGTTCGAATCTAGACCTGGTGAATTGGGGGGTAGCCTTACATATGTGATCTATCGTTGTAATGGTCTTCTCATCTAGTGGATGCGGGTGCACTGGACTGATGTACCTATAGCGTGTGTGACCAAAGTGATGTGCGAGATGATGGTGTATGGATAGTCACATATACGGTTATCATTACTTCCAAATGATTCTGGGAGGGGATAATTTGTTATAACAAATCTGAAGTGTTATGAAAAGATTGGCTGAAAATGCTTTAAACTATTTTGCTACAGATAAACCCGTGTTTACATAATAAAACCACAATATTCTGGTTCATGCCTCTGTAATATGTACTTACAGTAACCATAATAATATATAATTACTGCATTTAAAATTAATGATGATGAAATTCTCCAATATTACAGAATCCAGTTCAAAATTTCCATAGGCACGTGAAATAATTTAACTGGAAGTTACTGACAATCCGGGCATGCTCTAGACTAGAGGCTAGCCAGGGATGGAGAACCTGTGGCCATGAGGCCGCATGTGTCCTTTTGAGGGGTTCGGTGCTGACTTTTCTTCGTATTTCTGTCAATTATCTTTCATAGTTTATAAATTATACATTCTCCAACTCAAATTGTATTCCCTGCAACTTGATAAAATGAAGTATTTTTTCCACTGCGTAGTCCTACCCATTCAGATTATACGCCTATATACTAATTACACTAATGTGTTGGGAATTGGGAAGATAGAGAAAGTGCACCTTCATTTGATTGGAGAACAAGTGAAAACCCTTCTAGGGAAACCAACCCTCGGTGCACCCAAACGGTATCGAATCCCGATTTCCCCGTCTTCGGCAGTTTAGTTTAACACGAGAGTGGCGCGTTAGACCATGCGGCCACCTAAGTGGATAAAGTGTTTTATTTTATTTTCTATTTAGCACCACGTCTTAATACCCGTTCGGGTTGTACGTTTAAGTACTAATTACGCTAGTGGGTTAAGAATTGGGAAGGTTGAATATAGAGGAAATGAACCCACATTTGCGTGGAGGGAGAATGGATACCCATTTAGGAAAAACCACCCCAGTTCACCCGACCGAGATTCGAACCTCGATCTTCCCGTCCTCAGCAGTCTAGCTTAACATGAAACTTGTGCGTTCAATAACTACGCCACCGAGGTGGGTAGGCGGGGAGATATTTAGTTCGTAGAACTCCATTATTAAGTGATTTTCTATTAAATTTTATAATCCTTTTTACATGCTGATAAATTTTTACGTATGCTTGTCCTACAGTAAATATCTACAGTTAAATTTAAAACATGCAAATATGATAGCTCTATCCGTCAGATAGTTCAACAATTAAAATGTTTAGATAATGTTTTATTGACTCTGCGCATGCGCAAAGTTTTACTTATCTGACGGACAAGTTACTTTACACTAAGATGTTAAAAGTGAGCCTGAATTAACCAATAAAACTCGACTAATATCAACCCAAAGACTCGGAAATAGTTAGTATTTTCTAAGGAAAGAGAAAGGAATCGTTAAAGAAAAAACCTAAAAGATTTCTCGGGATATTTTGTTCGGACTGAAGCTCCTTGACGCGGTACAGAAAAAAAAAAGTGTTACAAGCCACGATATAAGCATCGCGATGCTAGAAATAACACTGACGTCCCTGCAACAAACCCAGTAGCGTCTCGAACATTCTCTCTGTCTAGGTTTGTGAAGTGTCCGGGAAGAGAACGAAGGGCACACACAGACATGTATACTCCATTCACGGTAGGAATTACTCTCTGAAAGGTCTTTTTCCCTACCAATATTCTCCTATATAATAGATCTCTGATAGCGTAAAAGGCCTTTCAGAAAACAATTCCTACGCTGAACAGAGCCAGCCACACTTCGTTAAAACCTGTCCTGTTACTTTCACTGCCCGGGGAAGTTCGCGCCATGATTAAACTGTTTTCGCGATTCGGCTGATCCCTAAAAGTAATTAAATTGAAATCCCCCTCTATCCCCTCCTCCCAACCTCATTTGTGGTCTGTCGCACGTTTAGCTTTGATGTATTACTTAATTAACCTGACTGTACCTTATCCTCTCAAGTATATTCCTGAAACAAAGTATTTTCTTCCTCGTCTTAAGAGCAGCGTACGCTACGCGTGATATATCCGACAGGTCGAAGACCGCAAGCAATCAAGGACGAGACGATGATTGCGTGCAACAATTTTGACCTAAATAAAAGTTTAGTTTATAGTTTAAACAACTTTTAAAGGGGTCGACTACCGGAACACTCGAGACGCGTTACAGACATCCAGAAATTCCGCGGTTTTGAGGAAGTGGTTGCCATTTCAAAATGTGATTTATGCCAAAATGTTAGGAAAAGTTACCAGCACTCAACTATCGGATTTAAAACCTTGCCTTTTAAGTTTTATAGCTAAAACAATCCTTAAAAGATCAGCCTTTTATTATTTTTAATGTAATGTCACAGTTATAAAGCCTAGTTACGGGTTTATTTAGAAGAAACATATCCTAAACAAGTAACTCAACTATTCATAGAGTAGCAACAAATTTTATTTAAAATAATAAAGGATTGTTTTAGTGGTTTTTGACGATTCAGAACATTAATCCTATAGGAAGTATCTGTGCGAGAGTATTTTCCTTCTATTAGGCGGTGTCTTCAAGCTATGAAATTAATTAATTTTTAATTTATTAATTTATGTGAGGTATTTAACGTGCACTTTTTGAACCGACTGATTATATCAGTACACGACTTATAAGCTAACCTAAATCCAGAACAGATACAACACCCAACCCTAGGTAGTTAATTCATCACTGTGAAAGAGGGAACCCACATATCACCAATTACAATTTTTTTCAGCCATGCTTGGAATCGAACTGGGACCCTTAGCACAGTAGATAGACAGACCACCGACTGAGCTAAGGTGTCGAACAGTGTAATGCATTCAACATAAATTATGATTGACACAAAAGGCAAGCATATATCTAATTACAGTTTAAAAACTTATCACTTAAGAGTTATAATATTATTATAAATAATAATGCCTTGTGGTATTAATTTAAAATAGAACATACATTTTAAAATTAATCAACAGAAAATAGTTTTATTTAAAGTCAATTTTCGTACTATGTAAATTTATTTAATTATGTTACGATTCCTTGAAAAATTGTTTTTTAGTGTGAGGACAGTTGAGTAAACAATTTATGGATTTTATAATATACACATTGTGTGATTAGGTTGTTTATACAATTATTCTTGTGACGTTTTAACAAAAAGTTATCACAGAAGAAGCACCTCGCCTTCTTTCTTCCTGTAACAATAATTGGACAGCGTTGTCAAGAACTAACTGTAAAATATTATCTTCGTCCAAATGTGTTTTCTAGTTTTGAAATGATTATTTTTCTCTATTCTCTTCAGAAGCAATAAGCAAATAATAGACTATCTGAGGAGGCTATATGCTTTCTTTATACTATTATTTATTTGTCAAGAAAACAATACAATATAACATGACACCACAATCGGAAAGAGGATATGGCATCAACGGTAATAAGGGGTATAAGACACCAAAATCGCAAAAGGGGATGTGGCATCAACGGTAATGAGGGGTATAAGACACCAAAATCGCAAAAGGGGATGTGGCATCAAAGGCGTTGAGGGGTATAAGACACCAACATCGCAAAAGGGGATGTGGCATCAAAGGCGTTGAGGGATATAAGACACCAAAATTGCAAAGGGGGATATGGCAGCAAAGTCGCCAAGAATGGGCAGAGAGTAAGATACTGATTCTATAAAAATGCAGCTCATTTCACGGTCAAGGTTTCTATTCCCACGCAAGTCAATAGTCGTGGCGTGGCGCAAGCAAGAATGGACGACAAATGCTACGGAGAAAGGATGTCATCTCATCAATCGGCTCTCTCTCTTTTTTTTTCTCTCCTTCGTTAGGTTTTTTTTGGCAGGCACATCGTCATTATTCACAAGTAGAATAAAATTAGATAAATATTTGTGACGTCGTGTTTGTCAGCCCCTCCCCTCTAGTTATAACATAGGACTTAATGCTAAAGAGAGTCAAAGGTCATGGCGACGATGATTCACATTTTGAGCACACTTTGTTAAGGTTTGGTTCTTATTATTTTTTTCCAATTTCAGTTTTTGGGCTGAAGATAATAGGTGACCCACCATAAATTTAAATACCCAAATTCTATTCTGGTTGTGTTGATAGATAAGTTCACTAATTAATTAAAACGTGTCGGTCATTATTTTCAATAATTATTAGTTAGTTTGTAAGTCATCTATTGTTGTTTGTGTCTTAAGAAAAAAAAAAGTTTAAATATTCCAGTACAGAGATTACATTTAGCTCAATAATTTTGTCTTATTTTCAGAGAATTTCGGGTTTTTATAAATTCAAAGTCTTGGACTTACTGGTTTCCGAAATATTATCATAATGTTATCTATATCCGAGAGTTGATTCTTTGTGAATGTTGGGTGTCTAAGAGATTGTTTACTATGGTGATCCGACTATACTAATTTCCTTACGGTTCATGGCTTTGTGCATTCCACACACGCTGTCTGTTTATTTTGTCACTTTGGGCGTTTTGCCACCAAATCCCCAAAGAAATCTTCTCCGTTTGACCTATTTTGACCCAGTGCTAAATTTACGCCGGTCCACTAATGTGGCGTTGAGAATTCGGTGCGTGGAAAAATAAGACTAAACTGTGATATGTGAACGAAACAAGAAAATACTTATAAAAAAATACAGCGGATATGCGGTATTCAAGGCTGTCTGGGATGAACATAGAAAACCTTAGGTTAGGTTAGGGTTTTGTTTTTGCAAAGGGGAGTGTTGGTGGAAACGCAGGCTTAACAAATGTCTTGCGCATGTGTGTGCCGGTTCTCATTTTACATTTTATTACCCGCAGACTATTAAAAGTTCTCCATTCTACAAATCCTTCCTGTTGTTTTATTATGTTTATTTTTGTACTTTAGTTTTCTCTTTTAATGTTTCGAACAACAAAGTCTTTGCCTTTATATTTAAACAACAGTTAAAAAGAAGGGGTTAAATGCTACATTTGTGTTTAGCACTGGGAGAAAACAACATAATTAACTCTTCAAATGCAGTGACATGAAACTCTCCATCTTTAATTTAAAAGGTATTAATTTGGGTAATTATTGTTTTATTTACATTTTCCCAGTATTTCTCTCTCCCCTCATTTTGCATAGAAAGAATTATTTGTAAATATAAATTAACTATATCTCACAATTATTGTTATGTCTCTAAGCAGAAACAAATTATTCATGTCAACATTCATTAATAATTCTTTTTATTTTTATAAAATTTAGCCAATATTTTATTTAGCAACTAGGGCGTGAATGATAAATAGGTTTTTACATCAAATCCCTTTATTTAATTTCCTCGGATGTTAACCCACTAAAATTAAGGTTCGATAAGAATAAATTAAGATAAAGGCTAAAGTATTGTTTGTAGTAAGTATATAGCTACTCCCTTTCCCCCCTCTTCAATCCCTTCTCTCTCTCTCTCTCTCACACACACACACACACGTGGATGTTAGTCTACTTTAACTGAAGCAGCAAATTAAAATAAATATAGTTGATTTGTTCCGAAATGACTTAAAATGTGTTCACCAAATTTAATACGATTGTAAGAGAAGTTAAGGGGAAGGTTTATTACCCTAAGAAAAATACAACCATTAAAAAAAGTATTCCAAATTTGTTTATACACCAGTAAATAAATACCACCAGACGGATTACATTTTCCCACCTGAATAAACCTGTTATTCCCGAGAAACGCATGTAATTCTGCTGACTAGTTTCGGATTATTAGAACCAACAAACGGAGCATAAAGTGAATTAAATGATGAACCGCTTCGGGGGTCAAATGGTCTATGTCGTCACTATCACAAATAGGATTGACAATGACGGGAAGATCGGGGTTTGAATGCCGGAGGGTGGGGGGGGTGTATTGAAGGTGGTTTTTACTCAATGCTTTTCCACGCCCCCTTCACGCCTACGTGGCTGGAATTCCTTTAAATTAAACCTTCTTCATCCCTAAACACATTAGTATAATTAGTACATATGCTTACAACACGGACTGGTAGTAAGACGTGATGCTAAAATAAAACATTAAGGTGGGAATGTAAATAACACGAGCTAAGAGCAGAGTAATTTTGCAGTTTTTGTATTAAAAACAATTTTTGGTTAAAATAAATCAAATGATTTTCCAGCAGAAACATAGTTTAAATTTTCTTCACTTGGGGACCTACAATTTTTTAATATCTGTCAAGAGTGTTCTTGAATTTAATGAAAATGAATGAAGATATTAATCTAATGCCGCTATGCCCATGATGTCAGATATCCAAAAATTGTTGATATCATCACGTGAATAAGATAGAACTCTTTGTTTTTACTGGAGCAAAACTTTATTTATTTTGGTAAAAAAAAAAAATATTTGCTATGAAAACTGCAAACACACTGGCCTTAACTCGTTTTCCCTACACTCTCATATTAATTGCCTCCCTTCAAGTGGCCTCCACCCAAACTGCTGTAGTAGAAACTCGTGTTCTCATGACTACCTCGATCGAGCCCGTGGACCGGTCTCTGATCTTGGAACGGAGAAAGTGTGTGTGTGTGTGACCTGTTGTTCCACGTTGCCACACCTTACTTCATTCACTCTTATTTTCCATCCCTCACTTACTGGGCCTTTTACGGTCGACAGGGCTTTCACCCGCTCTATCGCCTGTACTCGCTAGTAACTGCGGAATTCAGTAAACCCTCGCGTCAAATCCGAAGTAATCTGGAGAAAAGGGAACGAGGCATGAATTGGTGAAAATACATGAATAACAACGTTCGTCTCTCACCCATTATTTCAATTGTGATTGCGTCTTCAAAATAGGGACTACTCCGCAACTAGTTTGAAAAATTGAAACATAACTCTACACCATTGAGAATCTTATATTTAGATGTTAATAATTACTAAAAATAATTGTTAAAACGTAAAATCAGGGAAACAGCGTTTTACGCAATTTTACGCAATTTTACGCAATTTTGCGAGTAAATAGTTGAAGAATATAGTAAACTAGATCCAACCTTCCACGAACAAATGCAGACTTTTTTTTAATGGCCACATAACAAAAATCTAAGCTGTTTGAGGATTATAATTGGTAGAATTGTATCTAGGTAGAAAAAGCTGTGGGACTGGTTGATCGCTGGGTGCGGCTTGAAGACACTCGAAGAAAAGGACGGCAAGGGTGCAGAAGTGTTGGATAGAGTCTCTCATAATAACGTCAAGTTCTTGGCTACATACAGTAGCCCCGTGGCTTCTTTGGTGTTGAGTGACAGCTCACAGCTGACATCTGACGGCTTTGAAAAGTTACCAGACCAAATTATGTATCCCTACGCCGAACCATATGATCTGCAAAAACATGTGTTTAGCAGCTGTCACTTCAGACAGACAAAATTTAGGTATATACCTAAATATTGACTGTCAGAAGTCAGCTGTGAACTGTCAGTCAGCACCAAAGAAGTCATGGGGTCACTGTACAGAGTTAAAATATTGTCAGTTACAATAAACAATATATATTAAACTGGTGTGCTTGTTTTATTAAGGCAACAACGCAAGGAATTCAGTGACCACGTGCCAATTACTATATTATGTAACCAACATCAGACACCCAAAAGTAATTAATTATTAATGAAGTTGAGACGCAATAAGATATGTCATTAACATTTGATTAGATTATGTTTTCAAGCTACCTCTACTTTCTTATAGTTAACAAATAAAACAAAACTATATTGCATGTCTGGTTCGAGCTGACTCAAGTTTTTAAGTTACCCAAATCGCTTCGCTTCGTTGGTCGAATGATCTAAGGCAGGAATGTCAAATTCGTTTGATATCAAGGGCGAAGTTGAAAAATAAAAATATTGAGAGGGCTGCATTTTAAATAAAAATTAATTGCAACTTAGCACTTTTTTTCAATAAAAAAAACTCAATGGCGTAGGGCCGCAGTGAAAGCATACTGAATGAGTGGCAGCAGACAGTGCTAACTTCTGCGGATAAAGGGTGTCATTTAGTCAGCACAACCAACCCTCGTATAGGTAATTCCAGTTTTCTAGACCAGAACTGCTACTTTTTACTCCAAGTAACTCCTCATTTGTTCTCACGAGGCTGAGTTGACCCCGGTTAGGCCCATTGCTTTACAGGAAATATGTAAGCTACATGGATTAAACCCGGTACCTCCGGATACGTAGCTAGGCACTTTGACCACTAGATCACGGAACACTATAATAAATGTTTGCAATAAAGAACCTTCTGTTAGCTGTCACCACCTCTCCGACTGCGGATAGGATATAGTTTGACTTACGGCCAAGTTTAACATTTCTAAATGGTGTATTTCTACAATGTTGCTAAGAACAATCGGGCCGCATTGTGTGTTGGCTTATCCTAAAGAACCAAGGACTGGGCCGCAACTTTGACACAACTGGTTTTGTAAGGCATAACTCTCGCAATAGGCTGGACTGACAATGTTGGGAATATCGGGGTTCAAATCTCGGTCGGGTGCACTGAGAGTAGTTTTCCCTAAATTATGTTTCCATTCTCTCTCTCCCTTTCACCCACGCAAATGCGGGTGTACTTCCTCAAAATCAACGTTCTTAATTCTTAAGACATTAGTGTGATGAATGCATTTACGAATGAATGGGTGCTACCAAATAAACGCCACACTAGTCAAGCAGCCTGCCCTTTCTCTTGTTTGGAAAAAAAAATCATTATTTTTACTTAAGCTTAACAAACAAAAAGGGTTTTAAGAGAAAATGTGCCTCATATCTGTTTATTTAATGTAAGCTGATAGCTTCCCAAACGTGTAATAGAACGTGTAGCGCTGAAAATAATAAAAATGATAATTGCGTGGAATGAACACTTTCAGTTTTTTTTCCTTCGCCTCATTTTTTTAATCCTCTGCCCCAATTACGTTATTTATTTGTTGCAACAATAAAACGATCTGGTTTCATTTTTAATCGTGAGTAATCTTTTAGATAAGACTACTCACTCGTTGCGACCGTTATCTGACTTGTATTTACTTTGCAAGGAAGGATGGAATTGCTTATTTAACCTACTTACACGCTGGATCGATGACAAAACACATTTTTAAGGTCACTTAACTGTCATAAAATAATTCAACTATGTGGTAAGTGTTGTCAACATTTCCATCAACTACCGAATCGCACTAGAAAGTTAGTTTGAAAATATTAATTAAAAAAACACTTTTTTGCTTTCAAAATTGACTTGATGTAATTATTATCTTTGTATTGGTATTGATAGTATTGGTCAAAAGTGACAGCTGGAGAGCCATTAATTTCACGGGTGTCTTTAGTGGAGGGAGGAGGGTGATCACGCCTCCCCCCCCCCCCTTAGTAATGTATTTACTAAGCTATCTTATTTATATAATTAATTCTGTCATTCATGTTATTAAATTAGTACAAAATTATTTGTATTTTATAATTTAAAGTGGTACTAGGTTCGTTCGGTCATGCTTCCTTTCCCCAATTTAGGATCTAGTAATGTCTATGTCCAATTTGACGTACGCATATATGAAAGTGATGGCTGTAACTTTTGTAACTGCCTACTGTGATTCCACAGTTTCAAATATTTGATCAGATCGTGCATGTGTTGGCGGTCTTTGTTCGGCTATGGAGGTGCAAATGAGATGTTGTGCTTGGACCCGAATCTTTGCTTCTCGATAGTTACTATAATTATGATATTTAACGTGTGCTTAGTAAACACAGTGTTATTGGATCTATCTATTCCTAACGTAGGGGGAAAAACACAGACCAACACAATCGTATCTCAAGGAATTTGAATATTTTGTTAATTAAACATATTAATACACAAAACAAAATGATACATGAGCCCATCACACCCACAAATAACGCAAAACTTGGGTAACTAATAGCCCTCTTCTGAAACAAAGCATAGAATTGTATAGTGTGGTAAAGAGTAGTCTTCTCTAAGGGGGCGGTGAAATAGGGGCGAGTGAAACCATTTTGCCCATCTCTATTTATTTGTTGTGATGTGTGCGGAAAACAAAACACTGATACGGTTTCTGGTTCGACAGTTATCGTTAGAGACCCAGAAATATCGTAAAACGTGTTTTTGTTTCATTTTATAATATAATATACATAAGCTTAATATAAAACAAATAATCTTTTCCCCAAATTAACTAATATTTACATTTTATTTGGGAATAGTGGTTAAATTTATTGATTTTAATGAGCGTTAAATATATCACAATTATACATATGTTCATTCATTACCAAAAGTTGTCGTTCTTTGAATTATTATTTTTTGCCTGAGATTTACAAGGAAAAAATAGTACCAGCTAATACAATTTTCTTCTTAATATTCCTCTAACCAATAAAAGTTCTTAATCTATAAAATGTATTCCCCTTAACCAAAGGTCATTATATTGTTACCATAAGACAAGTATTTAATTTTTTTAAATATTAATTTTAGCAACAATTTTAGTCACTTTAGCACTTAAGTAGGAGTTAATTTGTTGCCATTTTTAGCAGATTTTTTTTTTATTTACAAACTTTTGATACCGGAATCCAACTTTTTATAAATGAAACCTTATCATTTTATTTACCACATATCGGGATATCTTGCTATCGAAATATAATATCCTGGAAAGTCGACCATAAGATGGGCGCTCTTCTATTAAATCAAAATTGTTATTGTCATAAAGATTATAGTATACATACTTCTCAATACTAGAATCGCAAATTCAATATTTTCTCTTTATTTTAATTTATATTACAATCTTAATCATTGCCACTGAATTAAAGAAAATGCGTTAATAACAAACACTTAGGTATATGGGCTAAAGCAAGAAATTTCAAACCCGAACAAACAATATTTTCAGTCAGCTGAGTATACTGACTTTTAATTGGCCATGGGTGGGGAACCTTTTGGCTTTGAAAGGCTGTATGACACGTTACGTGTTCTCCATAAGGCCACATACACATATCTTGTACATAAGGGTTTTATTCTTTCAAAAATATGGTAGTGCACCAATCATAAATAAATAAATCGGCCATGCCTTAAAAATAAATATTTTTTATTTGATTATATTAAAATACATGACGTTGGAGAATGTATGGTTTTCAAACAATGAAAATATATGTTTGATAAAATATTCGAAAAGGCCAAATTTGGCCTAAAGACAGAATATTTCCCATCATTGGGCTGGAGCCCTTTCATGAAATTTTATTGGCCGATACGTCTCATGTTCAAGGGCTGGCTTTGCTCAACGCCATGCATAAACTTTATACATCGTACACTATTCACTATGCATCGATTATGAAAGATATAATTGAAAATAATGTTTCAACTTCTTGCACAAAATACTTTCATTTACCATTTGGTTTGAAATGTGCTCTACATATAATGGTTTAATTTGATATCTGGCCAATATATACATTTTTTATTTACCTCATATTACGAAGCAACTTTTTATTTTGTAATGGTTAGAGTATTTCATTTGGCGGTAGTCTCTAGTGGTGAGAGGATATTATTTAATTTGTCCACCATCCAAATTTATTCGGAGACAAATTTAATTTTTTAAATAAATCCTGATATAACCTACAATTATTTTTTACTTAAAGTAGGCTATATAGATCAAACATTTATATTTAGTCGTTTTATGTCCTCGAAATATTATAATATTTACTCTGTGAAGTATTTAAAAGAACATATTTTCCGTTGTGATTCTTGGAAGGGCTAGTATGTACGTTGTTGGGTGATGACGTGATAAGTGCGTTCAATATACCGTTTTAAATAAATCGATTAAAATAATGTAGGCGCTTACTATCCAAATCGTGTTTAGGTTTTGACGCTTCAAAGTAGGTTATTGCGTTCGTCAAAAGTCTACTTTCAAAGAGTAAGCATAAAAAGAAATGAAAAATAAAATTTGGAACCTCAACACGTTTCCCAGTAGGCATGTTTTTGTCGAGTAAGAACAATATTTGAACCCACTTCGGTGGCCGCACAGTCAAAGGCACTTGACTGGCATTGACAAGAAGATCTGGGTTCCTACCCGTTTGGGTGTACTGAAAGGTTTTTTTTCCTAAATAGTTTCTCCATTCTCTCTCCACGCAAACACAGTTACACTTAATCGAAATTCAATCTTCCTAATACCTAGCCCATTAACCTAATGATAGTAGGCCTACATAAGTGTATAGCCTGAACGGGTATTAAGATGTGGTGCTCACAAAATATTTTTTTAAATGTTGAAAACAAAATCACACATCTAGTTTTATTCTCTCCAGTTGCTTTTTTTTTCCCCATACATTTTCCCTGAAGATGCCAGCGACCCCTCTGTGCAACATTGCTCGCAGACAAGTCCCGATGATGCTATATACATGTGTACAGACTCAAGAGGAAGATGGAGAAAGCTCTCTGAAACGGGGAAGGGGGTTACAATTCTGTGAAGCGTTGCCAATTTATCGCGAAGGGCATTCCAAAGTTACAAAAGAGAAGATTGAAAAAGATTAAAGACGAGAAAAAGTAGACCTTGACCTTCAAATTGAAACGCCTTCCCCTCTTTGTGTGTTTTTGTTGACCGCGTCTTACTACCCGTTCAGGCTCTCCACCTCCACATAAATACACTAATGGGATAGGGAAGATAAATATATAATCTAGAGGAAATGTACCCACATTTGCTCGGAGGAAGAGAAGTGAAGACTTTGAGATAAAAACATCTTATTACTTCCGATCGATTTTTTAACCCGAACCTTCTGTTATCGCCTTTTTTTTTTTTTGTGTGTGAATGCGGAGGTTTACATATTAATTTGCCTCAAGACGAGATCCTCTGAGATGAACGAAAAAGCGTCAACCTTTTAAAAAAAGGATTGTTCATTTTTCACCTCTCAACTTCGATATGTATTTAATAAAGAAGATATGAACCATGCTCTAGTGTGTATTATGGTCCCGTCTGGTTGGCATACTCTCTACATGTTACAGTGCCAATACCATTAATTAAAAAGCTCGCTTCAAAGAGAAACTACCGACGTGGATTTTGGGTCGCGTTGTGGCCGGGAGCATGTGTCGGTCTGTGTATGCCAACCCCTTGGCCGAATGATCAGGGGATAGCACCATTGGCCCCTAAAAACAATTTGTTTGGTTGGTTTTATTGAGGTTTGTACAAACAACGGTGTTTCTCAAAACCTTTTCTTTCCAAGTTCCGTGAAATTATGAACATTTTAAATAGTAGGACTAGCACAACACACAAATATTGATGTGTATTTTTTCAAACAAAGCGTTCCTAATAGTTTGCCTTAGTTTGGTTGACAGGCTAGAGTAGTGGTTCCCAACATCTTTCACTCGACGCCTCCTTTGATAGATCATAAAATTTACGCCCCCCCTCCCCCCATCCCTTAGCACTCTTATTTTTGGGGAAAGCTATAACAAACTTTAAAATAATTGCTTTCTAGTAATTTCTTTATTTTTTACTGGCAGCAAATTGGTAAAAAAAATACTGAAAACTAGGTTGTATTTCATCAGTTCTGGAATATTGACCAATTGGGTTTGATATTTAATTTCATTACTTTGGAAACTACATTGAAATAAAAAAAATCTCTTCAGTTCTTAGCTGAGTTTTAACTTTATTTCCGAATTGGTCCACCCCCCCTTCCCCCAGATATGCATTCACCCCTATC
>CABEEJ010000867.1:34417-97171 GCA_901482245.1 Timema douglasi | reverse complement strand
CCCCCCCCCCCCCCCCCCCCGCAATATTGACAAGTTTGAAAATTTTTGCTTTGAATTATTTTAACACTGGTTGAATATTTCACGTTATTAATAGTAATCATTTCACCTCTGACAAGACATCTTGTGAATGTGGGGAAAGCCAGGCCTCCACCGTGGTTCGGATTCCACGTTAAACTGTAGGTCCTCCATTTCATCTCACAATCACCCTACCATTACACATTAGCGTAAGTGCGTATAACCCGAACGGGTAGTAAGACGCGGTACTAATAATAATAATAATAATAATAATAATAGTAATCATGTGACTTTAGGAGGAACTTTAAAAGTGAAAATATCGAGATAAAACACCATATTTCGGAAAATGTATCCATTTACGTTTGACTTCAAATAATCACTGTGTTAGACTTCGAGCAAATAATAAAACGGATTGTAAAGAAGAATTTACAAACGATATTATGATAAACGGCCAAGAGAGATAGCTGTACACAATTTAAATTGGTTGTATTGGCTAGTCGCATGGTCGAACACCCGTACCGAACAAATTCCTAGACATCTTGTCACGTAGAAGAGGTAGATAAAACCAGTTCGACTTGTATTTATTTCGCCCCCCGCATTGCCACACCCTTTATTCCCTCGCCTTATAGTCGTATAGTCACAAGGAGAAATTTATTGTCCTGTTCAAAGGAACAGTTACAGACAATTAGCCACTAGGGTGATGGTAACTGATAGCTATCAAAAGATGTTTATTGTTAACATTCGTTGAAAGTCGCTAATATGGAAATAATAATTATTTTCTTATTAATACTTCCTTAAAGATATTTATTTGTATGATTGGCTATTTAGTAACTTATTAGAATATCAAAAAATAATAAGACTTAAAGTTTTCATATCGTGGTTGTGGCAACAAGGGATATTAGAGCGCATGAAATAGTAAATTAAACGGTATTATGTTGACACTTGTATCCTATAACTGGCCACCAAAATTAAAAAAATATGTGTTTTTATAACTTAGGAACGAGCCCTACAAATACAAAATATGACGTCATCACTCACTCTCGTTTCGTCTTTTGCCATTTTAATTTGTGAAGAAAACACAGGCTTTTAGAAGATCTCGTTTGTAAAACATTTTTACGTGAGAGACTGATACAATAATTGGTACGACACAATCGCACACATTTTCTCATTTTGCATATTATAGCGTCGAAGATGATTGTTTCCTCAATCACATCACTTTATATGAAGTAGTAAAAATGAAATATCCAGACGGTTACGTTCATTTATGGTAGTTTGGCCCTTTCGGGACAATTTAAAAGTTACTAATATTATTGCTAAATTCATACTCCTGGCGAATATGTTTTGCCACTTTTTTTTACAAGCGATGTAGATTGACAAAACATATTTACGAGGCGAGTGGATGCTGTGACATTTTGAAGTTTCAGATCAGTTCTTCAAATATTATATCCAAATCTAAGAACCCGTATAAACATTCCATTGTGTATTTTAAAGAGCTACTTTTTTCCCTTATCTTTTTTTTTAGATAAAACATTCCTGTGAGGGGTAATTTTAAGACACGTTGCCACGTGACTACAAACCTCAAGGCGATATTAAAAAAAAAAAAGGTATGAATATTGTCAGATTGTAACGAGGATAAACGTTTTTCTTTATTAGAGTAATGTTAAAGAGCTTAATTTTTGTGTGTGAGAGTGAAGGGTGTACTAGTGCTTTTGGTAAATTAGGTTGGGGCTACGTGTGAGCTTTTTTTTTATTATTATTATTATAAACTGTCCGCATTTTGAGCAGGGCATTTGTTCAACAAAACAATAACTTAAAAATATAACTCTAGTAGAGGTGACTATATTGCAAATGGATTTTCTTTCATCCTCAAGTTAAAAGAACGAAGGTAAGGCATCTTAGGAAGATTCCGGATCGTGTGTGGACTGAGTACAGAGGATTCGTGGGAGGAAGAGAATATTCTGCACAGTGATTTGACAGCAAAAGATGCACATTCTCAATTCAGTCATGGCGAAATAAATTCTCAGGCGATATTAAATATTTAGACGTGCATATGCCATATTGTGAATATATAACATGTAGTTTTACTATATTTTCACAGTGATTACTTAATGCTATTTTTCTAGAGTTGAGTTATTTTTCTAAGTCCGTGATGGTATAATAATAATAATTTGATTAAAAAAGTTAATGTCGTATACCTATCATAATATTAAGTATAACATTTTTTTAAACGTGATCCCATCTGGTGTATCCACATATTTTCTGGCAGGTAGAATAGTTTTAGAAGACACAAACATATTTTCTTGAGGTCAACCTTGCTATCATTTTACTCAACTATTAATGTTATTTTATAGGTGTTGATAATATCTTTCAAAAGTTAAAGATGTAAATCACATTACTTGAGATATGAATCATTGAAAGTCGTTTTACAAAAGTTTGTGACTGTAATTTACTGTCCTTCCTACCATAATCTTACTCTAAGTACGCCGAGCCAGGGTTTATAACCCAGACTTCCCCGTACTAGACGAGACTAGCGCCTCTATGCGCTCTACCACAGGTGGTGTGTAAACAACATAATTAAGCTCAGTATTGTGTTAAACGAGTCGTTAATAACCGTAGAAGAACACATCTGCTGGTAATTCCATCGTGTGGCTGACGTACAGTCTTTGCAGTCTGCATCCGACCAAAGTGATCACGAGTGTGAAATTGTTTGAAGCACTAATCTCGCTTCGCCTTGAAGGAACACGACCTTTATACTCGAGATCAATTATTAAATTAAATTGCTTGTCAAGTTCTTCTCTCTCGCTCCGCAGATATTAATAATACATAATAGTTTATTAGAAACTTTTTACACGCAATTAAAGCCGTGCCATTATATAAAATAAACTCGCTTTACTCGTTGGGGGCCCCGCCCCCAAGCCCCCGGTGTGTTTTCTTTGCAAGTGAATGTAGTAAACTAATGTCATTCTAGAGTTGTTTTTTTATAAGTCTTAGCGTTTAGCCACAAGAGACCTCCAAAGAAAAGCCTGCACAGACTTTAAAGTTGTTACGACATTTTGAATTTTTTTCGGGGGTTAATTTTTTTTTTAAAACTTTTTGGAATACTTACTAGCCGTTCTGGCTATACGCATATTAACCAATTACATAGATATGTTAGGGATAAGGAAGGTTAATTTTAGAAGAAGTGTACCCGCCTTTGCGTGGAGGGAGAATAGAAAACCCTATAAGAAACAAACTTGGGTGATTCCAACCCCGCTATCCTTGCCAACGGCAGTCCATTTTACTGCAAAAGTCACGCCTGGTACCATTAGACCACCGAAGTGGTTCATATTATTAGTATTGATAGCAATAGTAATATTAATACTGAAACTGTTTTACCCCCACTTCCCTCACTACTTTTAGGAGCAAATCACTGTCCACGTAAAGTCGACAACGCTGTCTAGTTTTTATGAGTCGGCGGCGAAGAAGATTAGGTGGCTGAGAGCAGCGTTTTTCAAACAAGTTATCTCAGGCTCTATAAGACAAGTTTATAATACCAGTTAAGCCCTTACAAAACTTTCGCACATTCAACCTCAATATTTAGTCTTTAGTTGGGTTATTGAAATTCAATACTCAGTGAAATGTATTCACAAAAATAGCAAAGAGAGTTTATTTTCGGTAATTGATAAAAAATATTGTTAGATTTTTCTTCTAACTTTAATTTTAATTAAACAATGTGTTTTAACGCAGAAGTCGGCTAAAAAAACCTATCCACTGATACCTTATTCATCGTTGTAGGCTTTGTATTAGTTGAGAAAGAGGTATGTTGACAACATAAATAATATATAGGGTTATTTGTTTTTCACATTATAAAATAGTATCACTAATTAGGATAGTACATTTTCCAAACATGAATATAAGACATTTGCCAATGGTGCACTCAGAACACGTGAGATTTCCCGTCTTTTGTATACTTTTATATTTGTTAAAGTTAACTATCGTAATTGAATGTTGATGAAATTAGTGTAAACAATGTTTTTAGTGGTCCAGATTGTATTATTTTTTTTGTTCAAGGTCTCCTTTCTCTAAAGAGTTTGGGAATCTCTGGCTTAGGGAGAAAGATAGAGAGGAGAATTAGGGGGCGAATCCGAGGCTTGTGAGCTTGAAAATAAACACGTGCATGTAAACTTTTGGCGAATCATTGAATTTATTACAACCGGTAGAGAGTATTACCAATACTGCAAGAAATGATTATCTTAATTACTTTGGAAAACACGTTACTCTCGCAGTAAACTAAACTGCCGATGACGGGGAGATCAAGGTTAGAATGTTGGTCGGTTGTACTGGGGGTGTTTTTTTTCCCAAAATACCCGCCTCTGCGGCGTAGTTAGCTGACGCGCCAGTTTCATGTTGAGATATACTGCCGAGGATGGGGAGATCGAGGTTCGAATCTCAGTCGGGTGAGCTGGGGGTGTTTTTTCTTAAATTGTTTTCCACTCTTCCTCGACGCAATTGCGGGTTCACTTCTTTTATATTCAACCTTACCAATTCCTAAGCCATTAGAGTAATTAAGTTAGTACTTAAGCGTATAACCCAAACGGGTAGTAAGAAGTGGTGCTAAAAATATGTGTTCCTTTATGAATATGAGTAGTATGTATAGTATGTATCTGGTGGTGCGTAGGAAAGGTCCGTCCATCCAAGGATGTTGAGATACGTCATGGAGGGTACACAGGATGAGGGGGACGAAGTAGGAGGGGAATGCTAGCCCGGCTTGGCTCTGTGCCATTTGACGAGTGAACCGAACGGGGTAGGGGGAGGATTTGCGTTCATTGCATCACTCGGAACAATTTGAAGGGGATTTTTTTTAACACCGCGTCAAGGGGGAAAATAGAAACAAAAATTTAAAATAGCGACCATATTTTACTGAGATAAAGAGTGTTATTATTTTTTTTTCTTTTCTAAATATCTTCAGTATTTGAAAGATAGATGTCATGTGTTTCAAATATACCGCCACGTTTTCATAAAGAGAATGCAAAATGTGTATAATGTACTGATAAAAACACACAAATATTGTAGGTACAGTCAAATTATTATATAAAGGACATTTTCTGACAGCTAAAAAAATTATTTTAATGTATAGATATATATATTTTTTAGCACTTTGTCTTAATACACGTTCGGGCTATAAGCATATATACTAATTACGCTAATGAGGAGGGTTGACTTTAAAGGAAGTATACCCGCATTGGCGTGGAGATAGTGTAAAATTATATCGGAAAAAAAGGAACCTCATTACCCCCGATCGGGATTTGAATCTAAATCTCCCGGTCATCCGCAGTTCAATCAATTGTGAGAATGTTACCTTAGACCATTCGATCACCAAAGTGGACTACTTTCACGAACTCTACCGTCTAAATAATGTTTTCTTATGCTGTCACTTTGAATGTATATTAGCAATACCTATAAAATAACACCAATAGCATAATAATAGTTAGAAATATACAATTCAGCTATTAATTGATTAGAAAAAGTGTGATTGAATATAAATATGTAATAGGTGTACAATATCTAAAACAGTCATAACAATTTAAGTAGTTTTTAAGGCAATGCATATATGAAGTTAATTGGCAAGACAAAAAAAGTTAGTAGTAAATATCACCATTTTTATATCTAAGATTTAAAAAGTAAGTACATTTAAACCATACTAAAGACTCAAACATAGCTATATATATTAATTCAATAGTGGATGATTCTAGATTTTAATTAAGGTTTTAACTAAAGGTGTGGGATTGAATTTATTTAGATTTTTGTAAATTAAAAATAAAGTACATATGATTTTTGAGAGTTGATTTTTAGTCCCGTGTCCCTTATTAATGGCTGCTTTCGCTGCTAAATTTATTTCCAATAATAAGGTAAAAAGTTACCAATGTTGATCTAAAATTTAAAACAAAATGTTTGTAATTCTTAAAATACCCTTCTTATGAAAATTGAACCATAGGAACTTGTTGCATGCAATGTATAGCGTACAAGTACAACAGGTGACCTGACGGTCTAGGAGTAAGGTGTCGGACTTCTATGTTGGGGGTTCGGGGTTCGATCCTTGGTCTAGGCACAAATTTATCTGATTGCCAAACCCTTCCTTCACCTCTGACAAGACTTGTATTAATCACAACTTATGAATGTGGGGAATGCCAGGTCTCTACCGTGGTTTGGATCCCACGTTAAACTGTAGGTCCTCCATTTCATCTCACAATCACCCTATCATTACACATTAGCGTAAGTGCGTATAACCCGAACGGGTAGTAAGACGCGGTGCTAATAATAATAATAATAATAATAATAATAATAATAATAATAATAATAGTAAAAGTACAACAGTAGACAAGTGATGTACGGGCTAGATCCACGCGCGAGAGGCGGACATCACGAGTTATTGAGGTCGCGGCTGATGAAGGCTGTTTGCTCCTCTAAAGTGGAGCACTGTGGGACTGCTGTGCGTGTGCTATATACCACTGGGGCAGCGGGGACGAGAGTTGAATGGGGAATGAACCGGTGCTAATTACGGCACAAGGACGTTTCTCAAGGCACATCGGCCGGGCTGCTGTTTTCAGGAAGTGCATGCGACGTGGAAACGCGCATCGGCAGGCACATGGGATTAAGGCGTCAAACTCGTCCTTCCTGGGTTAGGGTGGGTCTTAAATACCAGCTAGGTTTCTAAATGATTTTTCACTCTACTTCCATGCAAATGTAATTATATTTACTTTAATTGAAACCTTTTTCATCCATATGTCATTACTGTGACTAAGCGGATAGTCAGAATGGGTTGTAAGACATATTGCATATAATTATATACATAAATAATATAAATATATATATATATATATATACATGTATGTGTGCGCAATATGTCTTACTACCAATTCGGGCTATCCGCTTAGTCACAGTAATGACATATGGATGAAAAAGGTTTCAATTAAAGTATATGTAACAACATTTGCCAACCTTTAGTGACTTGTAAAAACACAGAATATACATTAAAACCTCAATAACACGGACTAAATGGGGACTACAAGGAAACATAAAAAAAAATCTTATTTGCCATGTACGTGGAACAGAGAAAAGTTATGAATTTGTTAGATTATACAGTATGTGTGTTTTTATCTTCGTATTAAAATAATACGAACGTTTTGATTCCTTATAAGAAATTGTCATTTTATTACATTTTCTCATTAAAAATTAACTGAATCTTCATTATAATAATTGAACTCTTAGGTTTTGTTAAACAAGTAATAATCTCATTGTTTTAAAATTTATTTTTTATTTATTTAAAATGTATGCTACTGTATCAAGGTTTATTTCCCACGGTGTTTTATTAAGCACTAAACATTTATAACATCAACGTTTACCATTTTATTGTATAGGCCTGATTATTTTTACTTTACCTATCATCATTTTGTCTTCTAGTAGATTACTCAAACAATTCAGCATTGATATTCTCAACACACCTCTTTAATCTTCATAAAACTGCATTATAATTTTAAATATTATAGTGTAGGTCTATATGACTACTTGATGCGGAACAAAATATTGCGTTGCAATAGGTTAGTAACTATTTATAACTCGCATTGGTGGCTGCATGGTCTAAGGCGCTACTCTCGCATTATACTAAACTGCCGAAGACGGGGATATCGAGGTTCGAATCTCGATCGGGTGTATTGAGTGTGGTTTTTCCAAAACTTTTCCATTCTCCCTCCACGCAAATACGGGTACACTTCCTTTAAATATAACCTTCCTAATTATTAAAACCACTAGCATAATTAGATCATAAGCGTATAACCCAAATGGGTAGTAAGGCGTGGTGCTAAAAAATAATTAAAAAACACTTTATAGATTTATTTCCTCTTCTTATTAATGATTAATACTTTGACCTCAAAATAAATGTGTGTTTTTTAATTGGACTATAGCATACCTTACTTAGTTTCATTATGGTGACATTTATATGGTGATAGTTGAATTAGTCAAGGTACGACTGATGCCTCACAAGGTGGATGGAGTACGTACAATAATCTCGCCTGTACGGCTGTAAGGTAATTTAAAAATAACACGAAATGAACATATTTTTTTAAACAAAGTAAAGTATTTGATATATCTAGTTACTTTTAAACTTATAAATGTTGTGAATATTTTTCTGAGAGGGTACAGGAATTTTAACCCGTAATGACAAAGGAAATAGTTGATTAGAGAAATCTTCTCTTCTCTATTAACCAAACCACAGCGGCTATAAAATTATGCAAGATGGAGAGAGAAGATTATAATATGTAACCGTAGGGACAATGAAAGCGACATTAACCTACATTATTCCCTTTACGTCCCACTTTGCTCGATTCTCTTCCTCACTGTCCATATTCCGTGGGACGAGGGGAGTGGGCCACATGTGTGTGTATTGGCAAGGTGTCCAGCGACCTGGAAAACAGGGATTTGTCAGGGAATTTACTTGATCAGGGAAAAGTCAGGCGATTTGATCAAATTTTTGGAATTTTTTCATTTTATCTATTAAAAGCCTAATATTTTTATTCACTATAGTCAAAATAACACTTTTTATTCCATTTAATACCTACCTGGAATCACTTTCACACCATTGTCCTGTTGGTCAGACTAATATTCTTAAGGTCAACACGTGAGTTTGGTGTCTTTCTACCCTTATGCCACGTGTCTTTAGCCAAAGTTGAGTCATGGTTATTCACATGCGCGAAATTTGACTAGGCCTACAATTTAAGTAGAAGGTACTAAGAATGACTGCCTCAAAACTATTTTAAATCGTTCTTGCTTGAGGTAATCTTTTAATGGCTCAATAAGGTTTTGCTTAAATCTATTTTTAACTTAAAATAGTTTATTTCCCAAAAGGCAGAAATCGTTTGATCTCTTAATTGAGTGACACAATTTCATAATGTGTATGTATCTAGGGATAAAACCACAATATTAATCTGTGATCTTAAAAAAAATTGTATTATTATTAGCACCGCATCTTACTACCCGTTCGGGTTATACGCACTTACGCTAATGTGTAATGGTAGGGTGATAGTGAGATGAAAATGGAGGACCTACAGTTTAACGTGGTATCCGAACCACGGTGGAGGCCTGGCATTCCACACATTCACAAGTTGTGATTAATACACGTCTTGTCAGGGGGGAAGGAAAGTTTTGGCAATCAAATAAATCTGTGCCGGGACCGAGGATTGAACCCCGGATCTCCAGCACGGAAGTCTGACACCTTACCCCTAGATCACCCGGTCAAATATTTTTTGTAGTATACTTAATATTGATCTGAAAAAAAAGTAAACTAGATCTGGAAAACCTGTAAAGTCAAAGAATTTAAAAATAAAGTTTGGCTGAACACCCTGATTGTGTATCGCTGCATCATTCAGTGGCGACGTTCTGAAAGCGCACAGGCCGAATTTGTTTACCTGTTTGGAAGTATGTTAGAAGTGCACGGGGAAGGGGCATCAAAAGCACACCATTGGCAACACCGACATCGAACTAGCTTAACCTAATCCAACCTAGCAACCAATTAATGAAAAGCTATCTCCGTTTGCCGATTGTATTTTGGAGAGTTACACTCATCATGATAGCTCATTGCTGCCATCACTATGGGCACAAAATGTTTGTCATGCTGCTACGTTATGCGGTTGTTTTTTTTGCGCTTTTGATAGAATGTCTAGGTGCGCTTTTGATATGAGGTTTCTCCCGCGTTTGCACTTTCGGTTTTCTCTGAGCTCAGTGCGATGAGAACACAGTTATATGACCACTGATTACCTAAGAGATATTTATATAATTTGATTAGTATTCGTAAATACACAAATACTTTTTTTAAAAGACTGGAAATAAAATGGTGTTGAAATGTGCATGTAAAGTACTTTGTATGTATCAGTAATAAATTATGAACAAATCTGTAGGGTTACCAAATTTGTTATATTATTATGATTATTATTAAGTTTAAATAATAGTGTGCTGGCTTGTAACAACCTAACTAAAGGTGAAATTCGAGAAAATTCACTATCGTTCTTCTGGAGAAATAAATGAGAACCAAATTAAGAGGGGAAACAATTTAATGTAACCGGACAGGCTTTGAACCCCGACTTCTTGGTTCAAAGCCAGGGGTCTTACCACTTCCCCTACCCAGTCACTAATAATATTTAAATGACCGAGAATAGGAGCATGACCATTAATAATTAGTTCACCGGTTCCTGGTTCCAAATTCCTCACAAATAGAATGCACTAAGCTAAAACAGTACTGTCTCAATTTATCTTCATCTCTCTATAATATGACTAGTTTCAACATTCTCGATCCGGGCAGTAATCATATATATGCTCTAATCATAGCGTCTTACCAACTGTTTAGACTATACTTATATATATATATACGGTATTACTATAATGGGGTAGGAATGACAAACGAAGCGTTTTAAAGGTAATATACCGACATTTGCGTGAAAGGAGAGTGGTGATATATTTAGGTTAAACCAACCTCAGTACACCCGATTGGGATTCGAGCCCTCCTCTCCCCACGAGAGTGACGTCTTAGATGATTTGGTCACTGAAGAGGTTATTAACCTACATGGGGCAGACAATGTTTGTATATATAGCCAATAAAAACTCATATAACTGAGAATAGGGGAACCCTTTTGGTTCTTAAGTTAATAATTGGTGAAATCAGGGCTCCAAATAACCGAACGGGACCATCCCTGATTTTGAGAATGGTTAAATTGGTTGTTGTGATAAATTGGAAACCTTTAACCAAATTAACTAATGTAGTACACTTTGAAGAAAACAAAAAAAGCTCATTGGTGATTGGTGGCTTAACAGCGTTCGCTTCAGACGCATTCGATCCAATTGAACACAAATAGTTGGAATAAAAGCCTGTCGTGTTTATTTACCCTTAAACAAGCGCCTCCCTTCTGTTTGTGTAGACTAGTGTCTAGACCGTTCGCCTTGAGCTATTTTTTTTTTAAAGAAGAAACTAAAGTAAAATTCTGCCTTGTTCGGTCGATGTTTAAATAGCTCCATGAAATGCTCTAGGGCCCAACTTTTGTCATTACCTTATTTCTAAGATGGTAACTTTACACCTTTATTTTTAAATCCTAGTCCAACCTACACAACGCCAATATTCTAAATGTCCTTTTATCGTTATGAGGTCTAATAGTTAGTGCGCCTGGTCATAGATCCAGAGTTCCCGGGCTGAACCCTCGCCATTTACATATTTTCTTATAAGCGGGGAGTCTGGACCGGGCTCAACTTAGCCTCTTGAGGACAAAAAATTTAGAGCTAATTTAGTAAAAAAAGAATAAGAGTGACTTCGGTCTAGAAAACTGGGATTAATGGTTGGAGGGTTCGTTGTGCTGATCATATAACACCCTACATCCGCAGAAGTTTGCACTATCTTCACCAACAGATGACAGCTGCTCATTGGTATGACTCAATAGCGGACTGACGCCATGGTTTTTTTTAAAAAAGATATTTCGATCTTGTATACACACTTCGTATTCTTCAACAATTAATGGACAAATTTTAATATATATTTATAAATCCGTTGCGTTGAATTACTTGCCTGGGATTCCGGATGGTGAAATGGAATTTGGAGAAAATTTATTGGGTGTAATGTTAGTTAAAACCACCTTCAATACACCAGACCGGAATCCTGACCTCCACATCACTATCCAATCATACTAGACGAGTTTGACATATAACGCGCGTACCCAGCGATGTGGTTTATCATATTTTGAACAGTTTCAAAAAAATTCGTGAACCAAAATTTAAAGATAAATAGCTATAATTCGTACATTCATTGAACGCTTATCAAGTGATCAAATGGAGAAAGTTTGAGGAACACTGACTAAATTTACTTAAGTAAGCGCATGGTGTACTGCTTCATTCTCGTGTTGGACTAAACTGCCGATGACGGGGAGATAGTGGTTTTAATCCCGGTCGGGTGTACTGAGGATGGTGTCAGACTTCTGTGCTGGCGGCCGGGGTTCAATCCTCGGTCCCGGCACAGATTTATTTGATTGCCAAACCCTTCCTTCACCTCTACCATTACACATTAGCGTAAGTGCGTATAACCCGAACGGGTAGTAAGACGCGGTGCTAATAATAATAATAATAATAATGTACTGAGGATGGTTTTTCCACGAAAATTCAGGTACACTTCCTCTAAATTTAATTCTACCCCTAACTTATTAGCGTAATTAGTACACATGCATATAACTTGAACAGGTAGTAAGACGAGATGTTTAAAAAAATCCTAATAGAAAGAAACTTGCTGGTTGCAGTAAACATTTGTATTCTTGGCTTTAAATTTGATTCGCTGTCTATTACTAGCTATGGCGCCATTATTACACTTCTGCAGATTTGGATGACACACAATAGAATCACACATCACGTTCTCTAAGTAGCCTGAGCTTATAAACTAGATTTGAAATATGATCAAAATTAATTTAGTGGAACCAGAATATAGCTCTGAATGCATTTATATATCTCGCTATAATACAATTTGTGCGCTCCTCCGTCAGCAAGTACATAATATACTGTCGACAATTCGTTCATGGAACTTTTTCTTTATACAATTCAATTTAAAAGAAACCAAGCAGCAGACGTCTGTAATAACTCCTTCGGCAACAATGAGTCTCATCGTAAGTTTTCAGCTCCGGTGGTAATTTTGTTTAGAGTCCCTGTGGGGAACGAAGAAAGTGCACGAAGATTAATTCTGGGCAAGTTCTGTTCCAAAAGAGGAAAGCTGCCACTACGTCTTTTACTAATTTCTTAGCACTTTTCATAGAGTTTAATTTCGAATTTTCGCGTGGCTTTTTTTTATACACTGTATTTAGTTATGTCTCCGTTACGTATTTATTAAATTTAACTGTTTTCGAATTGATGATTTTAATAAGTCTTGCAACGTATACATATTATATAGATCCTCAGATCAAACGCTCTTAATAACTTCTATAATTTAAGTTATATATCAAATTAAATAAACAAACCTCATAGTTGGCATATGCCTACAGGTACATTTATGCATTTAAACAGTTTGAATTTATATATATAATAAATATATATATATATATATATATCTTTATTTTCTTACGAATTTACATTTTGAGCACCTTTTAGAAAGTACAAACACATTTTTGTGGTAAATGATAACATTTTACTATAGGCCTATTAATAGTATTACTTTTTTGGTGTTGATATCAAAAGTGACAGCTGCAGATAACATGACTTTATGTATGAATATATTAAAACTGTTTTAGTAAATTTTAATAACTACCAAATACTGTTATTCTTACCAAAATCATACTATAGTTGAAACAAACTGTCCTAGTTGGACTACAAGATAGTTGTTTCCACATCGACCATTATACTTCATCGTGCTGCCGGCACCATGAGTGAAAAGTTGGATTCAAGTGAAGAAGATAAATGCAGCTTAGCGGTCATTTAGGGATATAGGGACTATATTATCAATATCTATAAAATAAAATGTAGAATTTATCAATTTTGGCCGCAAAAAATATGTCTATATTTTCTAACAGGTCCTCTTATGAAAATTGGAGTGTAGATTCTTCCCGGCTTGTTCTGCAGCTGGGAATATTAATTGTCTAGTCTACCATTTTTATTTAATAACTTGAGTGTTGATGGGTCCGTTCTGCTCCCTCCAAATAATAAAGAGTTACACCCATGCGCCTAGAGGCACGTTGACCTGCAGGTCTAGTTGTCGGCATTGGACCTTGGGTGGGACTGACACTGTAAACGTATATCCTCCTGGGAGAAGTGGGGAGATTTATCGATTCCTCCATATTGGTTGGCCCAGTGACAGACGATCCGTCACTGCTTGTCCACTCGCGGCGCCAATGTCACTGATCCGCCCGTGAACCACGATGTTTTTTACTTAGTACAATTTGTTTAAGCACGTACGCAATTGCCTTGTTTTATTAAAACGTTGGGGTCTCCTGTAATGAAGGTTTATTTATTAACTATACAGGGTGTATAATAGGTGTCAAATATTCTGGGAGCATATTCCCATTTACCAAACATTAATAAAAGTTTAAATAAACATGGGTCTAGAAAAGCTCAGTTTTAGAGTTTTCCTTAAAGATTGATTGGACGTGGGGGATCCATTGAATTGTCTGCTTAGTCTCCATATTTAACCTAGATGGGTTTTTATCTCTGTGGACGCCCATTAGTTACCTAACTCCTGTGCCTAATGTTGAGTTTTTAAGAGAGTGCATCATAAATGAATGGGAGCAAATACTTAAACGCCTCAGGTGTACACAAACCATAGAACACAAGCTCAGAGGATTCATCGAAGCAGAAATACACTATTTTTAACAATTTTTATAACAAAATGTTTTGTCTTGTGCTTTGTTTTTGAAAACTCTGTCTTGTTTAGTTGCATTACTTCTTCTGTTGGATTGCTTATTAATTGAACATTAAAATTCCTCCTAACTCAGAAACTAAACTTTTCTAGATCCGTGTTTGCATAAACTTTTCTTAATGTTTGGTTGATGGGTATACGTCCCTAGAATATTTTGACACCAATTAATATACACCCTGTATAGTGATAATAGCGTGTTGATGGATTTCCTACACCGCGTCTTACTACTCACTCTTCAGTGCTGTCCGTGCATGGGCTAGGGATGAGGAAGGTAAAATTCAGAGCAAGTGTACCCGAAGTTTTGTAGAAAGGTAGTTGGAAATCGTTTAGGGAAAACAACCACGTTACACCGAGATGGGATTCCATCCCCGACCTGCCCGTTACCGGAGAACAAAAATAAACTAGATTTACACCTTTGTCGACGTGCAGTCGTGTTGGTGTTATTTTACGTTGACGCGCCACGAACAATTTTCATTATTTGTTGACAAAGTATATTATTTATAATAAAATATGGAAAATTGACTTTATAAAATAGTTACAAATAGTGCTACATATAATATAAAGGTTAAATATTTTTAACGAAAGGTTTAAATTTACATAAAGCACTTAGAGTAAGGGTTTTTTAAAGACCATATTTGGTCTGCTTAATATAAACATTGTTTTTGATATATACGTAATTTTTTAAAAAGGTTAAAACTATTTTCATGCACGTTGTCGGTTTTTGAAATCCGTTTCAAATTGATATTTAATCAAATTAAATGGGAACGTTAATCTTCTCTTCTGAATTGCAGTAACTATTTAACTTTACATGGGATATAAATAATAATCGTTATTTGTTACAGGTGGCTAGAATTCCGCTAAAATCAATTAAATAACTTCAATTTGAAGATGCTTATAGTTAAATAAAGGTGTATGTAAAAGAAAAGAAAATGGTTTAGTAACAATTTATTTGATCGCCTCTGTGGTCTAGTTGTCAGAATTTCTGGTACAGATCCAGAGGTCTTAGGTTCGAGCACCGGTTTTTCCAGATTTTCTCTGACTTAATGAGTTTGGAACGGAGTCATTTCAGCTACATGAGGACAAATGAGTAGCTACATTAATGAAAGAGCCGCGCCTCTGGTCTAGAAAACTGAGATTAACTGCCGGGGGCTCGTTATGCTTACCACAAGACACCATCTATCTGCGGAAGTTGGCACTATCTTCTCTAACAGATGGTGGCCACTTGCTCTGTATGGCCGGATTGCAGACCGATTCCATGGAGTTTTAGACAAAAGTAATTATTTTAGGACAACTATTAGGGATTACTGAGCTTGTAACTACTTCCTACCCGCATCGGTGGGCACTTGGTCTTAGTGTCAAGCTTAACTACAGTAGCCCCGTGGCTTCTTTGGTGCTGACTGACAGCTCACAGCTGACATTCAATATTTGGGTACATACCTAAATGTTGACTGTTAAAAGTGACAGCTGTTAAACGCATGTTTTGCAGATCATATGGTCCGGCTTAGGGATACATAATTTGGTCTGGTAACTTTTCAAAGCCGTCAGCTGTCAGTCAGCACCAACTAAGTCATGGGGATACTGTAGTTGAGTTTTCCGATGATGGTAAGCTCGGGGTCCGTGTTCCGGTCGGGTGTGATGAGGATGTTTTTTCTTAAACGGTTTCTCACCATAGCTCACGCAAATGCGGGTAGAGCATTTATAAATTCTATCTTCCTTATAACTATCCCATTAGCGTAATTATTATGTAGGCCTACGATTATAGCCTGAATGGTACTAAGGAGCGGAGGGGGAAAAAATGATGTGTCAAACGGTGTTTTTCCACTTTGAAAACACGTTTATAAGCTCCGTTCACCAAGATTTTGTACCTTTAACTCTATAAGTGAGTGTTCCTATTTAAGATCTTAGAATGTTGTTATATAAGGTGAGGTGGAAGTGGACGCGAGAAAAGGCATTTTTTCCTTGTTACAGTTTTTATAGAAAAAAACAAACTTTTTTTTTTCTCAAAATTAATAAAATATTGTTTCGATAGAAACAGAGTTAAATTTTCTTCACGTCAACAGTTGTTGAAGGAACGTTTTTCATGAGCAGCATTAGATGAATTTTTAAATGAAGAGAAAAAGTTATAATTAAATTCCAGGACACCCTTTATAGATATTCAACAACTGTTGAGGTCGCCACGTGAAGAAAATTAAACTCTATCTGTACTGGATAAATATTTGATTTATTTTGACCAAAACAAAGTTAAGCTATGATAAATACCAAAATACTGCCCTTAACACGAGTCTTAAAGCATAAAAATATGATGATGAAGATGGAAGGGGTAGATTGTTGTTCAACAGCCTCTCTCCAATCGAAAGCTGGTACATTTCCTCAATCAACCTCCTAATTCTGCCTCAAATAGTTTGTCACTAACCAGTCGTTAACCACTACTGGCTCTAGATAGTGTGATTAAAAAAATAATAATTTCTTGTTTGATGTGTTCTACTAAGTGCCTGATCTTCCCCCATTCCTACCTCACTTGTTTTTTCCTCGTGTCCATTCACGTAGCCATCTGATGCCGGTACCAGTTTAAAAGAGGTCTTAAGCCTTCAGACTACTTAAGGAGATATTATCATAAAAGAGACTTTTGAAACATTCCAAAAAGGAACAGGGCGAGAGGAGCAAAGAAGAAATCCTTGTAAAGGAAAAGTCGAGGACGTAATAGGCTACGACCTCTGAGTAAAGAAGTGTTCCTTAAAAAAACATGCGGAGGCGTGTACTTTTGTGGAACAGTGATCTATATCCTCGAAACATATAGGTCAAGGTATATAATTTGAATTATTAGTACATGACTTAAAACATTTCTTAACTTTGGGCAGGACACTTAATGCTACATACAATTTTAGCCAAAAGGACCCGTTTAAGAAGAAACATTTTATTTTCACTTATTTTAATGTTATTTTTAATTAATCGAAGAAGGTTTTATAGATTGGCCAGGCGCATTAGTATGGTTACTATAATATAATCTTCATCATTGTGAATTTGACCGTAGACAGGCACAAATGAAACTGTGCTCTCCTTTAATCGCGTTCCTTCAGTTTTGTAGAGTATATCCTTCCTCTCTTTAAGTCTTTTAACATTCCGAATTTTCTTCTTTCTCTAACTCTCTTCCCATCAATCTTTCCCTATATAATCGTCTTCTGTAATCAACGTATGTAGCATCATATATTTTATTATATAACCTTAAAATGCATCACTCCAGTATTTAATATAGTACAATTTTACTGAGGTAACAAAAATATACATTGGATAACACAACTCTCTTTATTTTCTTTAAATTTTAATGAAATGCATTAATAGCATTTTACTTATAGGTAATACTCCCTTTTAGCTAGTCCATTTTCTATTTCTATTTTAAATAACAAAAATGTTTTTAATAATATAACAAAAATAATCCCTTGGATTTGAAACAGTTTCTTACCAGGGGTATAAAATCTTGAATAATTATATTAGCACCATCATAAATAAACCTATTCTATAGGCATGGTAAGGAATCGAAACGTTTGTGTTCTTTTATTTATATAATGAGAACTACCATGATTTTACTTGCATTAATGTTTCTTAAATTCAGTTATATGCACTAATAAACAAAGTGATAGACTATCTGTCAAAAGTTACTAAAAATATAACATCTGTTATATAGGTAGATATGCTTATGCTATTTCTTCTTTTAAATGCAATAAACGTGATTTTATTCACTTGTTAATGTTGTCTTCCTCCAAATGTGACTTCTTTACATACGAACCTTACATAGTTACTAAAATAATAATCCAACCTGCGTTTTCAGAACCGTCACAAAAGTCTCTATCTAATAAATTTAATGAACTTATAAGGGATTTTTATATAAAAAAAGATACATAATTTATTCACTGAGTTTTCATAAAATAATGTTTGGATATCTACATTTACTTTAGATAAATTGGATTAATTAATTAATCAATTGACATTGTCAGACCCCCTTCAGGGGCCGAATGGCCTAAGGCGTCACTCTGTTGTTAGACTGGCCTGCTGATGACGGGAATATCGGGTTTAGAATCTCAGTCGGGTCAAGTGAAAGTGGTTTTCCCTAAATGGTTTCCCCACTATTTTTCCACGCAAATCCAGGTATATTACTTCTAAAATGCTTCCTTCCTCATTCCAACCCCATTAGAGTAATTATCATTTACGCCTACAGCCTGAATAGGTGGTAAGATGTGGTGATTATAATAATAATAATAATTACAACAATAATTATTTGTGAGGATTTATATTTATACAAGAAACTAAGGCCTATATTAACGTTACTCAATCTGGATTAGATAAAAAAAAATTTTGAACTACCCAAAATAACATTAAATGTTTTTTTTTTATAGCTCTTTTGTTCCGTTTCTGAAAAATATCGGCTAAGATACATGTTACAAAGTTGTAGGCATAATTTGGTTTTGTGATATCTCGCGTCGCCAGATTTTTCATATATTTCAAGATAAGATATTATAATTAGTTGGAAATTGTGGGGCAACCATTATATGTACAGTCCGATTTTAATAGGCAGGGCCCTGTAGAAAACACAAACTTTTTCTTGCAACCAAAACTAGTAACATTTTATTGTTTTATTGTTGCTAATTTGTATGATTACTATCTATCATATCGGACAGCTGCGGATCACATGATTTGACGTATGTACACGTGAAAGTAGATCTATCGTCTTTTCTAGCTATCAGATATTCTATTGAAAATTGAACTGTATGCATACAGAGACCAAGAAGGAAAGCCTTGATTAAAAAATGTATTTATTTTAACTCCGTGTCAAATATCATTCCGCCAGAATTGTTGGTGTCATCCTGGTAAACATATTTCAAACAATCGTTTAATATGTCAAACTCTCCTCCCACCCTATTAGGTNGGGGGGGGGGGGGAGTAAGGGTGAAGTACACATTATTAATCGGCTGACAGACTTCCTTTTTAGCGATGAAACATGTAACTTATATTGTAACCACAATGCCTTCCTTGCAAAGGTTTACGATCATTTGCTAACGACCTTTTGGTATGGCGTTCATTGGCGCAACGTTCTTACTCAACATAACCTTTTTTGTCATTTCCGTGTATCGACTTAGTTGAGAAACTATTTTTACCCAAACTCCTTGGTAATTTAATTTATAATATAATAATGTGTTTCATTCTTGAAAACTATACACTTTTTTATTCATTATTACCGTACGAGTATCACAATATAACACATTTGTATTTATCTGAAAACCACTATAGGTCAAAGCCCTTAAAAAAAAAAATGAGGATACCGTGTATGTTTTTTTCGTAACTATTGCTTTAACGTTGTTGCGTACTGAGAAGATTTAGAGTGGGCCCTGTGGGGGTTGCATTCCAAGTCACACATTCTCGAAACTCCCTTCTTCCAGTCTATTTGAATCTGCGCGCTACTGCCCCTTGCCATAATGGCTCGGTAAGGAGTAGTTTAACCTGCTAGGTTGCTTGTTTATCTCCTTCAAATACTTTGCCTCATTCTTTTATAAGTATAAGCAACTCTTACGCTTTCACCCCATTTTTTTTTTTTTTATTTTTTTTACAAGCTAGATTAAAAATAGGTTTCATATTTTAAATACAAATATCTCTTTAAGGAATATTTAATCTATACATTTTTCTATACAAACCCTTTTCATGAAAAACTTATTTAGTGTAAGTTTTACATTTAAAAATCTTAATAAAAAAAACTATCAGAAAACACAACTAATATGTTTATGACGTATTTCCATTTTGTTTAATCACTAAGCACATGCTTCTCGTTTCGCTGGTATAACTGAAAAACTCTCTTAGTACTAAGTAAAGGTGAATTATATTAAGATTGTAAACCCTATTTTGACTTGACCTATAGACAACCACGTTATATTCAGTTTATCTTTTAAGGACGCTTGCATTCATATGGATGTGCATAAGTTTCAGAACATGCATAAAGCTGTGTACTTTTACATCTACTAAAAGAAATACGTATTATCTTACTCCGAGTTTCTTGAAAAAACTTTATTTTAAACTGAGTCTGATTACCATCCTGATACATAAAACATAAATCTTTTATTTAATAGATTTTCTCTTTCATTCAATCTTTTCATAAAAAAAAAGTCAATATTCTTTTAGCATCTTCTTATCTCCAACTTTGTCTCCTATTATAGATCAAAATGTTGACATTTGCATTTGTGTCTGAAATTATGTCTTAAGCTCAGCGTTATTCTGCTCTATTATTATTATTATTATTATTATTATTATTATTATTATTATTATTATTATTATTAGCACCGCGTCTTACTACCCGTTCGGGTTATACGCACTTAGGCTAATGTGTAATGGTGGGGTGATTGTGAAATGAAATGGAGGACCTACAGTTTAACGTGGAATCCAAACCACGGTGGAGGGAGGCCTGGCATTCCACACATTCACAAGTTGTGATTAATACACGTCTTGTCAGAGGTGAAGGAAGGGTTTGGTAATCAGATAAATGTGTGCCGGGACCGAGGATTGAACCCCGGACTCTAGAACAGAAGTCCGACACCTTACCCCTAGACCACCGCCTCGTTGAAATTCAAGTTGTTTCACTGCCAGATAACAGATTAAGCCGCCATATCGCTTTCTGGCAACGCATCTCACACTTTTTTCAGAATGATTCCGCGCCGCAAGGGTGCCATTACACAAGAAACTATATCTTGGCTATCACGCGGGAAATAACAAAATGTCAATTAGTGCAATGGTCTGACCTCACATTAATTACAAAGAATGCATTTAATTGAGAAAGTTACATCCATGTCCCTACTGTATAGTCCAATTTCCATAAGAAATAGAAAATACAAACTTTTTTTTTGCGGCCAACCATAGTAACGTTTTCCTATTGCTATTTTATACGTTTTATTAATATACGTATACTAGAAGTGAAAGCTACATATTACTTAAATTGATGTATGAATGCATAAAATAAGATTTAGTGACTTTTCTAGGTGTTAGATGAACTCTTTGGGCCAGTTTCATAGTCAAATTTAGTACGCCTCAAGTGCGGCGCTACACTAAGTACAAGACGACACCTACCTAAAACAGAATGGAACGGGCCGTTCTCGCATAGGAAACTGGCCCATTCCATTCTGGTTTAGGTAGGTGTCGTCATGTACTTAGTGTAGCACCACACTTGAGGCGTACTAAATTTGACTATGAAACTGGGCCTTTGTATGAAAATTGAACTGTACTTACAGTCTGGTTATCTAAACATTAACGTTACAAAAAAATAAAAATAGAATCTTCATACACTTCCTCAAGTAGAAAATAGTACCATTGAAACTTTAATTTGCAGAACCATAAATAAATACTTCTTTCTATTTAAACGTGCATTAAAAAATGTTATTCCAAAGTTGTTTCCTGAATTAAAGTATTGTGATTCTTTCTTTTTTCAGGTTGGTATTTGAACAGATTTCATATCTCTTTTCGTTCGTCTGCTTGCTGTTATTTTGGTAAGTTAATAGTGGAGCTTTTGTAGAGAGCTTAAATCACCTTTTTTGAGGGGTCAAATGTGAAAGAGGCAAAGGTAATGTTTTATTTTGACTCAGGAGGCCAAAGCTTGATCTATGATTATGTGCACTGTACTCATTCTTCTTCTGCTCCCTTCACAAACATTTTAGTTCTTACATCCTCTTTCCAAATGAGTATTGGTGCATTTATATAAGAGCGCGCCCTACCCCGAATAACGCCCAACTTATGTAATATGGCTCGAACAAGACGTTGCATAAGGGTGCGGTTTTTTTAATTCTAATTTAGAAAATAATGGAACTGATGGAGACTACTTAATTTTAAACCGTTTTACCAATACAACATTGAAATATAAAAATACATTTATAGCGCTAGATTATTAGCACCGCGTCTTACTACCCGTTCGGGTTATACGCAGTATAGCGCTAGAAAACAATATTATTGTTTTTATGCGTACAACCTGAATATATAGTAAGCCGTGATGTTAAAAAGAAGTTTTTATTCCATAGTAGGGTATTGAATTGTGTTGTTGTTGTTTATGCAGACAGAAAGGTCAAATTTAAAGGAAGTGTACTCGTATTTGTGTGAATGAAGAGTGGGAAACTATTTAGTCTGCCAAATTGCCCACCGGCTATCGTCAGTATTTAGTTGCCTATACATTAATATCTATATTACTACGTCCGGAATAGATCTTTCACAATAATTGAGAGGTTCCAGGTGTGAATAGCTCATTCAGGGTTATTACAAAACTCTTAATCCAAAACTCCCTTATTTTTACAGTCTTTCCAGACATATAAAATACATCCCCGGCTTAACCTATTTAACTTTTTTTGTGGTTGGTGGTGAATGACAATGTTTTCAAATATTGCATTGATTACGTATTTTCGAAAACACTCTTAGAGGCTACTAAATATAAACATCATAGGTTATTTTCCAGTATTAATTAATGTTTTGGATGACATCTGTGTTCCTTTGTAAATATTTTATAAAACAAACGGTGTACAACCATCTTATGTTAGAATAAACATACATAGACAATACATTTTACTAACTTTGAGAAACTTAATCACTCACTTTTCTTTAAACGTTTAAGTGCAGAATTAAGTCAGGTATTTAAATTCTTTGACATTTCCTTATTTGTTTTATTAATTTCCCTGACATTTCACTGTTTTCCTTTATATCAAAGATTAACCCGAATTCTCCATGTTTTCCCTATTCCCCTCTCTAAAGCAACCATGCCATTGCAACTGGAGAGCTAAAGGGCAACAAAACCACACTTCTCTTGGCATCCAACGTGAAGGTCATCAACCTCTTTGTTTCTGTCAGTACATGTCTCTTTATTGGTTCTGTGGCCATGTCCTTCCGTCCGTCATCATCTCCTGATGATGTCCTTGGCCGAGATACGAGGTAATGACCGCTTCAGGATACAAGGGATTGGGACGAAGACACACATTCCTGAGATACACGTCGACAATCTTAACGACAAATACCACTGCTGTTGGTTGGTGGAAGATTCCCCCGAATAAACCTCTTGAGCACATACATTCTTTAGGCGCAAATCATCCGTCAAGGAATTTTTCCGCTCCTCAAACGTTTCACCCCTCCCCTCTCTTTGCCCTAGTCATTATTCCGGAGATATATCGCTTGAATATTTTTGTTTTATTCAAACTTGTGTCAATCGAGATTGATGCAGTAGTTCAGAAACTAGGAATTACGTGGGTACCTACCCAAAATTTGTTAGACGATTACACATTGTCATTTGCGCCCACACAAATAAGAACAAAATCGTTGCCTATCGCCCAGACACTAAATATTTTATTTTTATTGTTTTGAATCAATAGAATAATGACGCTTGGACACGAGAATTGAACCCGAGACCTTTGGTTTAGCGTGCCAATGCTCTAGCATTGAGCTATCCAAGGATCGTCCCGTGCTCAGGGTAATTCTTCCCTCATATTTTAAGGCAGAATCTGTGATGGACGTGTGGATATAATCGGTTACTAAAAGCTATCGGTGATATCACAGCCATCGATGACTCGGTTGTGACTTTATGCTGTCATTAGTAGATAAAAACATTATACATTCCAAACGAATCAAATATGGAAGAAAGCAACTCTATACAATTAAGAATATATTAAAGGTGAATATTGGGAGATGACTGATTATATAATCGCACCTTTCATATATGTTTAATTGTATAGAGTTGCTTTCTTCTATACTTGATGTAAACTAAATATGTTTTTTATTTTATTTTTTAAATTGGGAATTATGCTACAAATTAATCTTTCAATTATAAGGAAATGCTTCTAATAACCATGAAAACCTTAATTGAATAGCTTTTAGAGTAAAGCAATGCTGCTATATTTTCTAGACACTCTACTCGCTCCAATTTTTTTTTTTGCAAAAACACCCTTACAATCTCACCAACAATTCCCACTTGAAACACTCTTTCTGCCTCTCACCCCCTGACCCCTACCACCCGAGGCGCGCCTAACACAAACCCAAATAAAAAAAAGCTTGCTTCACGATTGGGTTTTTTTAACTTGCATTTATTAAATATCAGTGTTTTTATATTAAAATTATTCTGAACACTAAGAAAAAATTATACATTTATCAGATGTTGCTGAATACAGTGGAAAAGAGTGTCTCTATTTTAATGCTATATTTTGCATGTCGTTGTCGGTGAGGATTAGATTTGAATGATGTAAGGAGGGCGTTCACATATTTCATGTCGGAGTCATGATTTTATAAGCGTGCCTTTCTTCTGTAGGTTCTATACGAACCTTATCTAACGGCTATGATGACACATGTGAATATTTATTCAAGTAGTCTTCTTTTGAATTTGAAGAAAACCACACATCATAGTGTCTTCTTACAAATTTAATCTTTCTCACTCTGAACATTTTTTTTGTTGAAATATTAAAATTTGCAAATTAAATTTATCCTTTAAATATTATTAATGCAAGCTATTTTTCTTTGCTTTCCAGCAATAACCATTTCTTAAGCGCTAGAAAATCCTGTTTAAAGAATATCCTAGATTAGAAGCAGCGATAAGGTGAGCTCTATCTTATGGTGGGGATGTAAGGGACGCGAGAAAAGGCGTGTTTTTGAAGTTTTTTTTGGCAAAACTTATTTTGGGTCAAAATAAAAAAAAAAAAATCTCCAAGAGAAACATAGAGTTTAAGTTTCTTTACGTGGTCATATCACTAGTTCTTGAATGTTTGTCAAGGGTGTCCTTGAATTTAATGACAACTTTTTCTCTTAATTCAAAAAGTTTCTCATCTAATGCAGCTATACTTAAAACAAGGTATTCAACAACTTTTGATTCCACCATAAGAAGAAAATTAAACTCTTGTCTATACTGGAGCAATATTTTATTTAGTTTGATAAAAAAACAGTTTCGCTATTAAAAAAAATTGGAAAAACACTGTCCTAAACTCACTTTTCCTACACCTCTAGCTTAAAGGTTTGCAAGTCCTAGCTCCGTATTGCCCATGTGAGTGCGGTTTATTAAAAGACCGCTATAAAAAATACCGTGGCCGCTGACACTGGGGGCCTCATATACTTGGGATTATTCCTCAAGGTCCCGGCTCGACCCCCCGCTTTACCTTTGTAGGAGAATGTTTCTAGGGACGGGAGTGACGTCATGCCATGTGTTTTGGGTGAATAGCCTCTTTGAAGGTCCGAGGATTGCTATACATCAGTGATCTACGTCAGAAGACGGCCAGCCACCTCCGCTACTGTGATGATCCCCTGGTGGCGGTAGTAAACTTAGCCAACATAAATATACACGCGTAACTGCTACCCACCTACCTACCCCCTCACGACTTCTACTTGCGGTACACTCTGAGGCAAAGAAATACTCTCTGTACACTGCAGAAAATACAAACACATTTAATCCGTAGCTCCTTTATGAAAAGTTCAATTTTTTTGTTTTAATCTTTAAAAGGAACTAAATCAACAGTAATCACGACATGTTTTGTACTGTTTGTCGGCAGATTTGCATCAAATATAACATTTTACTAGAAGAAAAAATTAACAAAATCTCAATGACAGAAATGTAATCTAGAGTGTAACTCTAAAAGGTTCAATTAAATGTGGATATAATATACTTTTGTCCATTTAATCAGTGATGTTACTTTACTTTGAATTCACACGTTGGCCTAAAAACGAGCCCGGAACAGTAACCTAGTCACGTGACGATCTCTTAAACATTCACAAGATTTCCGCCTCATTGGCGCGAACTGTTCTGCGCACCTTTACTCCGGCTGCTCTTCCTGGGATCTTTGGTACGGGAGACCCAATCATATCCCAAAACCAACCCTCTCAAATCAGTGCGCATGCGCTATAGAGCTAGAAGCAAGCAGACAACTTATTTGGCTGTTGTGAAAAATAACCCGTTATTGGAAATCGTGTTTATCGATGTATTGGATTGTGCCACGACACAGCATTATAATTTTAAAATATTTGTCAGGACATTGATTTAAGATATATTTTTATCCACTAGAAATTAAAATATGTTGAAAATCGGCTGGTTTATGTTTGCGTTGCAATGCGTCATGGGTCAACACATAGTGTGTGAATTTGCTACGTGACTCAAGCAGATTCTGCTATATATTTTCGACAAACATGTTAATTAAGCCTTACTCTCTGATCTGCAATTTAAGAATGCTTATTTAAAAAACATGTTTATGCAATATTATTTGCCTTCTAAAATACTTTCTAGGCTTATATTTTCTTCCTAAAACTTGTTTCACTTAATTTTTAGTTAGCCTATAAATACTTATGTTTCTCCTCTACAAAAAAGAAATTATTTTTGTATCGCGTCTTATTGCTTTTTTGGGTTGTATACATAGACCTACATTACTATTACACTAAAAGAATAGGGATGAGTATTAAGTAAGGTAGGATCTAGAGATATACCCACACTTGCGTGGAGAGAGATCTGGAAAAGTTTTGGAAAGAAATCCTCAAAACATCCAATCGGGATTCGAACCTCCATCTCCCCTCCCCGTCACCTGCATTCTAGTACAACACGAGAGTGACGCATTAGTCCATGTGACCACTGATGTGGATTAGGAAGGAGCTTCATCGCCCATTTAAAATGAACTTTTATTCAAAATACAAATGAAAATTTATTTTTTTCACCAAGACAAAATAACCCCAATAATAATAATGCTTTCTATTTAAAATGAACGAAACTGTTGTAAGATTCAAGGTCAATTCAGAATGAATTTCAAGTGTTATTAAATTCAGGGTCGATTAAAAAAAAGGAATGACAATACCATAAAATGAACTTGCCAATTCATGTTAAAATAAACTTTTTTTAGTACTTGAAATATAAAAATTTGTCTTGAAAGGCCCTATATCACGGCAGGCTAAAAATAACGTTATGGCAGGTATAAAACTGCTTCCTCCTCTGTACTGCAAGGGAAGTGAGTTATACCTCGGTAGATTTTCGACCGACTATTTTTAGCCGTTTTGGCACCAGCCGCTCTTTTTATGTTTGGCTCATGTAAACTTTGTGAATCATGCATGGATATTTAATTATTTATACTTAACGTTTCTTCGATGAGAAAATAATTGTGTTCCTGATCTCTTTGATCATAGGGTGGCATAAGTTGACATGTATTTTTAACAAACGTTACGCTTGGAAGGTTGACATAACAATAGGCCTATACTTGAACAGTCCTATTGGCATAACCTTTTAGAGAATAACTGGTAACTGACAAACTAGCAAGGGTGACCAAATCTGTTCTCATGTAGCCATTCGCTAAACTATATAATCTGCCAGATCAAATATTGATTTGTGGTCACTAATGTTCTTTAGCCCTTCACTGTATTTTACAATTTCTCAACATCTTCACAGATTTAAGGCTGAATTATTTTGATAATTTTATTTTATTTGAGGGGGGAAAAAACTCTATTTTTTTCTAAAAGTACCGTTTCGTAGTTCCAAAAAACATTTTAAGGACCTTTTATACAATACTTTTATTGCAACATGAATAACGTTCACATATTTATTGAAGTTTTAGGGCTTTGTCGGAAAAACTTCAATCATAATGCTAAAGTAGTTGATATAACCATGGAAATATAGTGGAATATTTCCAACGATATTTGCTGTAGAAACCAAAATTGTAGGTTTCACAAAGCCCAGCTATTTTCCAACAAAACATAAAATAAGTTTGTTGACGTTAAAACGAGCTCACGAGTGGTGGGTGCAGCCTTAAAATGCTATTTAAACAATATTAAGGTCAAATCCAAGGGCAAATGATTTTTTTTTATCTTTTTGAAATTGTGACGTTAAAAGGATTATGTATATTTCTAAGTTGGTAAAAATAAACGATGTTTTGGAATTTTGATCCTTTTTTTTACCTTATTACCTTGAGCAAAATTAATGCACTTCTGGGAAGTTTGTCCCTTTAAATTTTAAGCCCCCATCCATAAATTATTTTAAAAGGCTTCGGGGGGCTACCAAAATGTAATGAGGGAGTTTTAAGGTATTGTGATTCAGTGCAATTTCGTGCACTATATATTTCTTGGAACTCGTTGACTTAGTGAGAGATAAAATAATATATGAACATATGATTTATTGGCAATATATGTCGGGCGCTAGTTTAGTTTAATCTTTATGGAAAATTCACTCAAATATTAAACAATATACTATGTTTTACTGTTTCACAACCCACTTTGGAATATCACACGTCCGGTCTATCCGCATATTCACGCTATAGGGGTAGGTATTAGGAGTGTAGACTTAAGAGGAATGGTATCCCCATTTGCGAGTAGGGGGACTGGAAAATTATTGAGGTAAAATGACACTTCAGTACATCCAGCAGGGACTCTAACCTTGACTTCTTAGTCAGTGGAAAACCAGAAAAGTCGAGACACGCCTTCTCCCACGTTTCAAGTGGTGCCAAACTATTTATAATTCACTCGATATCAACAATCATCAAGATGCCATCACAATCGGCTAAGGGGTGGAGGTAAATGTGACTCAGGAGAATACACAAGTTATTATAAAAAAATATAATGCAATTAAGTGTGTTACTGAATGATCATCATTTAGTACTTTCATAGAAAGTCAAAAATTTTCATTTTTTTCGGCTAAAAATATCAATTTTACTACAGTTTATTTTAATTTTCAAAGAAACTTTGTGGGCCGCAACAACAAGGCATTGTGGGCCCCTAGTTGGAAATCCTTGGTCAAAGGCGTCACTCTCGCCATATACTAAACTGCCAATGATGGGGAGATTGGGGTTTGTACCCCATTATGGTGTAATAAGGATGGTTTTTCCCTAAAGGGTTTTCCACTTTCACGCCATGCAAATGTAGGTACATTTCCTCATTCTACCTTAATCATCCTTAACTCGTTAATTTAGTTGGTACACAGGTGTATAGCCCGAACGGGTAGTAAGACGCAATGCTACAAAAAATAGTCTATAGGCATTATATTAAATTTAAGGTCATTCGACCATCAAAACTTTACTGCACAATTTTAACAAGTGTCTAATTATGAGCGTTAATTAGTTATTCAATTAGTTCAAATCATTTTAGTTCATATTAATACATTTTAATATTAATAACATATCAATATTAAATATATTTATATTAATAATAATATTAATATTATAAATATTTTATTGTGGACACCTCATATGATTATGTACTTAGTTATACAATAAATTTCAACCCATACATTAATTACATTACCGTAGCTTAACAATGGTATACAAAAAGCATAAAATATCAAGTTTGACCCCTTATAACTCGTGAAGTGTAATGATTTTAAATCATTGAAACACTAATTATAGCTTACAGTTAGTTATACCATTATTAAAATTGTGCAGTATTTTCCTGATGATCAAATGACCTTAATAGACATAGTTAAAAATCCAGGTTTAAAAGGAGTATGTGTTTGTTCCTCTAAATCTCCCTCTTATCGGCGGAGTCTAGATTTGATGTTGCAATAAAAGATTAAACTCACGGCAGGTCGGTCAAGGCGCCTATGACCCTTTCTTTTGACCTTTGAACTGATTGAAAACTAGAGGAGGGGGAGTAAGGTTGTATAAGGAACTTTATATGATTTATTTCTTCCGTTTTTATTATTAATACGTTAAATAGGCCTACAAGGGCTCCTTATGACGTTATATAATTGAGTGTAGATAGGCCAGGGTAACTAAGAATTCCCCAGCGTTCCCTGTAAATAAAAATTTTAGATAACTAAAGTCTTGTAAACATAATCCACCAAGGTAATTATCTCGGCCAGGGTTCTAACTATGATTTAGATCCGGTGGATTATAGTCGAACACACTTCAGGTTTAAGTGACTATTTTTGGGTACAATTACAAATGTAGGCAAATGTAGGCCCACACTCGAAACATTTTAACTTGAAATAGGTTAATATTTTGCTATTTAATCCAAGTACGTTGTAAATTACTCGCCTCATGGTTGGATGTTGATTCCAAATTGTGTTCTACAGATTGAAAGTTCATAAGCTTACGTTTGTGTTCAAAAGTTAATGCTGCCATCTTAAATTGATGTATCATTATTACCAGCGTTCCCATAGCCAGGGTCTGGTAACGATCCAAACCCCTTCTAATATAACAACACCCCAAACGAGCTTACTCAGACTGCACCTAATAAACATAACTTATAATACAACCGTTCTTTTTATTGTTGAAGCGAATGTTTGTAAATTGTGTGGCTGTAAACAATTTCAAATAGGTTCGCTTTTAGTGGTAGGGAAATTTGCCCTACAGCGCCTTTACAACGTACGAGTTGAAAGTGAGTTGTTAAAAAATGTCTATCTTGGAAATGTTATCACCGAGGACTGCAACTAGTGATCTTCAGTGCCCGAGGACTGAACCTGGTTCAAGAAGCGCGACGAAACTCCATTTGTGTGCTTGGTTTTTAGTGCTGGTAGCTTAGCTTAAATTAGTTTTTGATTCGTGAGTTGTTTAAAATGTACACGCAAAGTACAATACCGCATTAAAAATAGACACATTTTATTTGGGGGGCTTCTATAGCGTTCTAGTTCATTTTTTCAGCTGTACAAAGTGACCTCTTCTAGGGCCTTTGCTTTAAGCTCTAAAATCATTTGGCGCCATGAACTGTCAAAAGGCACTCTTTTAAAAAAGTGGAGGGTGAACAAACGACTCTATTCACTGGTGTCCATAGAATCGGATCTCAATACACATCCTATAAGAGGTCCCCCAACTCCAAATCAAAACCTTTTAGTCTACTCTCGACGGAAATGTCAGACATTTTTGTCACTGAAAGTTTGACTTTAGGCTGTTTTTCTTCACTCAGAGAGCCGGTCTTCAAACCGGGCTGGGAAAGTTACGTGATGTAAAAAAACAAACTAAAAAAACATACCTATTACTCTTATCTACTGTATTTTAACCGAGAATATTTAACGTGCCTTTTTTGATGTTATAAGAGTGCGCGTACCAATAATTTTTCGCCCGTTCAGATTATAAGTTATGTGAATTTTATTGTAGTTTTTAGGGCCAGTTAAATATTATTTTAGGACCTGCATCTCTAAATAAAACATTTTTGATAACATATTACATTATTAATTCATGTGTATCACAAACTGATACGTGATAGTTATCCATAGGATCAATCCTGATGACTGAATAAAATTCATTTAATTGAAAAATGATAACCTGTACTCGGGAATTTAACCCGAGACCTTTGGCTTTGCGCCACAATGCTCTACCACTAAGCCATCCTGGCTCGTCCCGTATCCAGGGTAATCTTTCACTAGCATTGGAGCTCAAAGCCAGGGGTTCCGGGTTCGACTCACGTGTCCAGGTTGTCATTTTTCACCTATTTGAATAGGAAACAGTTTTTGAGGGGGAATTTTGTTTTTAAGGTCATAGGCAAAATATCTTGAATTTTCTAGCGTATCATAATCATGAGTTAGCTGTCGATTAGGGATAAGTATGTGCAGGCATATTCACTATTATATAAAATCGTTTAAATGATCTTGGCGACAGACAGCACATATAGGCAGAAATTGGCATTTGAAATAAAAATGTTTTATTTAACATTCACACAAAACCCGCTTTTTTGCTAATATTTGTAGCTCAGTTCTGCTTAGGATCGCAGGATGTTTCTTATGCTACAGATATAATAGAAAGTAGGGTGACACAATTATAGCATAAATATTTAATACAAAATTGTCAATTGCAAATTAAAGCTTCTGTCTTATTGCTCTATTCGTGAATACACCTAAGTAGTGCTGGGCCTGATTTTGATTTGATGGGGCCAAGGTTCAATCATAAGCGATACCATTCGAAATTATTTCTCTTCATCGTGGGGTTCCTTTTATCTAGAGTCTAGACGAATGCTGGAGCAGTACCTAAGAGAGGGGGGAAGCAAGGTTTTTATTATGTTTATTTAACTTTGACGATTGAGTGAGGTCGTCATTGACCAGTATTGTCCTAGGAAACACACAAAGAACGAGTGCTCAGGGATCCAGGAATGAGGTCAGCCGGTCTGGGGTTCGTATTCAGGTCAGCAGCGCTGTCTAGTATTGATCTAGCGCGTGCGGGGGAGAACTGACAGACGACCTGCATCATCTTTGACGACGCTGCTACCGGCGCGAGGGTTGACAAGGTGACTGGTTGGGAGGGAGGGAGGGAGGCGTCTCCGACCTTTGGGTCCGTGTCCTGGAAACGGGGAAGGGGGGTGGCCGTGACGAGATGTAGGGCTCCTACAGAGAAGAGAGTGGAGAGACATTCCAAGCGTCGAATAAAATTACAAAAATATTTCTTTGATCTCCGAGATACACTTTTCTTGAAATTTGGGGCACACAAATAGAAGTAATGCAACTATATTCAAGCGAGGAACAAAACACTTTCAATTGGCAATTGAATGAAAACTTTAGCTTGTGTAAACAAAGCTTGGCCGAGTTTTTTTTAATCAGTATCTAAACATACTTTAGTTGTATATTTAGCGTTCATTCTATAAATACAGCTTATTTTGCACATACGCTACAAACTGATTAAAACCTAATACATTGCAACATTTTAGAAAACATTCTAAAAATAACCTATTTAAAGTAAGGAGCGTAATTTAAATATAATATAAGACTTGGACTTCAGATAATGTTTGTAAATTATCGGCTTGGAAAATAAAATTTAATGATAAAGATAGGAAATCTAAAGAGATATAGGTTATAAAAGTGTAATGAACTGTGAAGTAACATACTATTATAAATTATAAATATAATTGAAAGGTTATAAACAAACTAATGGATTAAATATAAGTTGATGTAAACATTATAAGTTTATAATGAACCTGAAATGTGAAATGACAAACATTGATAGGAATTATTAATAAATTGATAGGCTTAAATAGGTTAAAAAATTATTAGTTGTAAAATATAAGATATTAAGTTGACATTTAATTTACAAAAGTGATAATAGAACTTTTAATAACATGAAAACACACATTAAAAGTTTTTGGTTAATTAAAAAGTTTTAAATAAATTGGTGAATGTAAGTAATTATATGTTATTAGTCCAAATAGTTGAGACCTAGAATGGGTTCGATTATTGGCCTTACCTCTTTGAACTAATCACATATATTTAAACTTACCAATTTATGTATAACCTTTTTCATTAACCTAACTATTAATGTGTTTTCAAGTAATTTTGTTTTAATACATTCTATTATTACTGTTGTGCATTACATGCCAAATTAGATTTTATAATATAATATAATATATTAAGTATTATTAATGCATCAATAAATTTATTTCATTCTTTGTCATTTAACATCTCAGGCTTATTATAAATATTTTTCGCATCAACTTATATGTATTCAATTAGTTTGTTTATACCTTTCAATTATATTTATAATTTGTAATTACTGTTCATTACCCTTTTATAACCTATTAGTCTGTAGAGTTATTATCATTATAATCTTTTTTAACCTAATATTTATAAACATTATCTTAAAGTCCAAATCATTTCTTATATCTAATACATTACAACTAACTCCTAGCACAAATAATTAATGAAATTAAACAATAATCAAATACTCAAGTATTTTTTTAGCCCAGCCTGAGTTCAAACATGGGTCCTCTTGACTTGCAGTTTATATACTTGGACTTGTGGCCATGGTGATAGGTACACATGCAATTAATGTAATCAGACTAATAAATTAAACACTCTCGTCTTTTTGACACAAAAGATAACTCACCTAGTTTGTTTAGTTCTTTATTTATCGACACGCATATTTCTCCCAGCTCGGCATTTCTGTTTCTAGTGCTAGTCTAAGGGCAGGATGAGTAAGGTGTACTTTGAAGAAATACAATTTAATTTACGACGACGAAAACCACCCGCAGTACACCTGTTAGAGATTCCAGCCTTTAACTCCTGACCAATTGCTAGACTAACGCCACCAGTGAAGGTGTAAGCGTAGTAATATAATAGGACCTTGTGTCTTGAATTATCTATGTTCTACAAAAACATCCTGGAAAACAAATATTTTCTTTCATCCCCTCTTTAGCGTTATTTGTGTTCCCAGCTATGATTATTGTCAAGTTTTTATTCGTGTGCTTGTATAACTTTTACAAAAACCTCGCCATGGTTAATGACACCTTCGTGCCGTCTCGCGTTCATTTGGGAACAGTGAATGACCTCTGGACATTTATTTGAACAATTTTTACTTTAACCGACACGTGATCCTTGCGTTCAGCGATAATCCCCCTCCTCCACCCTTTGCTCCTCTATACCTTCCACCTGAAGCTTTGGTTTCCCTCAATCCTAACACGCCATTTCATGTGTGCTCCAAAGAGAGGATATTAAACGCGATCAATAGCTGAAAGGTACTGGGGGGAGGGGGTGGAAGGAAAGTATAATTTTTAACTCGAATTGAGTTGTCTGTCAGACAATCATGTTACACTTCTAATGCACTTTAGATTATGGTTAAAATAGGCGTCCTTTATATTCATACTTTTACTTATTTTTTTTAAAAAAGATAGTAAATCAGGTCTAAATAACTGTAGTTTTTCTTTAGAACTTGTTTGAATATAATTGTTTAGATTAATATCTCTTCCATATCGGTAACATAATCGTCTTGTATAATTAATACTGTATGTGATAATAATTCCTCAACCTCAAAAAAGAAATTATCTAAAATTATATTGAACTGTACAATTTAGAACTAAAGACATGAATAATGCCGCAATGCAAAAAAAATATTCAATGACCTTCACTCAGAAGTAATAATACCATATTCAGTATTTCAGTATTTGTGTGGTAGAATTTTGGAAGGAGGAATATGTTTAGAAAATATAAACACACTTTTTTGCGGACAAAATCGATAACATTTTATTATTTCTTACGTATTGGTTATATATATATATATATATTTATTCGTGTATATATACACGAATAAAATTGTATGTATAGATATTTGGCCGCTGCATGACTTGACGTACAAATACGTGAAAGTGTATCTAGTAACTTTTCTAGACCTGCTTCGGTGGTCGAACGGTCTAAGGCTTCGCCCTTGTAATAGACCAATAGACTGAACTGCCGATGACCGGGAGATCAGCCTTCAAATTTCGGTCAGGTTTACTGAGGGTGGGTTTATCCTAAATGGAATATAGACTTATAATCAGAATTGGTAGTAAGACGAGGTGCTAACAAAAAGTAAACGTTAGAGCTATATGCATACATTAATTACGCTAACGGAATAGGAAGACAGAGTTTGAAACTAAATGCACTAGCATTTTCTTGCAGGAAGAGAGTGGGAACCCATTTAGGGAAACCACCTTCAGTATATCATAATGGGATTCGAACCCCGAGCTCCCTGACCCATACAAAACAGACCAACACGAGAGTGATATATATATATAGAATTGTAACGCATGCATGGTATAATATGTATATAATACCATGCAATATATATATATGCCATACATGCGTTACAGGTTATATAAACTTAGCTTGAACATAATAATGTTACTATGCTTCCCTCTTCTTTTTAAAACTTTTTTATTTAGGGGAATACAAGTGGGCCTTTGCATTATAACGTTTGTTAATTTTAAGATACCTTTGTTGATCGAAAAACATACATAATTTTAATTTATTAAAAATATAGTTTACGATATTTCAATATACATATAATTCTAGTAATCTAAATTTTAAAATTTTGTTAGAAAAAAAGTAGGCTCTCAGTCTCTACGTTTTGTTAACCGAAAAATGTCTCTGATGGTGAAAAAACTGACAAAAGCTTGCAGCTTATCATAATTCTGAAAATAAAACTTATTGTGTTCCAGCATCAAAATACAACTGTAATATTGCATGTTGAAATAGTCTCGTTGAAATTTTATAATAGTTTGCACTTACTTAATATGCCAACAAAAAATGTACTCGTGACTATTCTTAGTTTTTACTTCCTCGTTACCTTACAGGTAGAGAAAGTATTGTGATCGTCAAAAAAATCGAGCTCGAGATTTTGATGAATCTTAAAAAGTGGTTTTTGAATTTCCGTCTGTCTGTCTGTACCTCCAACTAGAACCTAAACTGTTTTACCGGGTTAAAACTTGGTATCTAGGGTTTTCATAGGGTTGCCCTGAGAGGTTTTTGGAATTGGATATCTCACCCTAAAATTAGTTTACTTAAGGGCAAAAAGAGAAAAAGTCGATATTCTCATAATCGGATCTAACAATTTTGATTAAATTCAATTTCTAAACATTTATAAATATTCCAAATAAAATATTTCGGCAAAATGACTTTAAGGGCTCTGGTCGGATGGGTAAATTCTAATTTTTTTTAATCATATCTCCGAAACTATTTGAGATATGAAATAGCCTATCATTACAAATATATATATATATCTATTTATAATACAAATATTTTATTCGGTACATATTTTTATAAAACCAATAACTTTCATGCTATACGCAAATATGTATATTTTTTAACTTATTGAATACTAAAAGAAAAGTATCGCGACCGTAAAAAAAAATCTAGCTTGAAATGTTGATGGATGTCAACGTCTCATTACCCCCCTCCGCATACCCCCAAACTTTTAAAAAATTGTTTTTGCAATGCCGTCTTTCTGTGTGTCTGTTTAACCCTATAATCAAATGTAGATTAATAAAAAGCAAAAAGGGGAAGAAAAAAAAATTCCCAAAATCGGTTCTAACGATTTTGATTAAAATTCGTATCTAGGCATTGATTAAGATTATGAATAAAATGGCTCTTTTCATTTCCCTGTGAAAATGCCTCTTAGGATACTTTATAGAAGCGGAAATTTCCATACCTCCGTAACTATTTGAGATGATAAATAACTTATCATCACAAAATTTTAGTACCATTAAAAATTAAAAACTTTTATATGAAATATATATTTATAAAACAAACAGTTTCTGAGATATTGGCAAACATATTAATACAATTTTGTGATTTTTATATGTAAAGAGACACTAAAGTTTTGACGCAACAATTCTCCAATGCCCTAGAGTAATTAAATATAAGTGTCTCTCAAAAAATTTATGTAATTTTTTTCCTCATCTCTTAGGAGAAATGTTTGTACAACAATGATATATCTCCATTTTAGACTCAATAGTCAATATTTACATTTTTTATTGGTCAAAATTACTATAAATGAGGAATTTAATAGCAATCCGATGACCTAAAGATGTGCAAAACCTAGTAAAATGTCAAAAATTTCAACCGTAAGTCGAAATTTTAATATGTAGTGTTGACCCTTGTGGACCCAATATCTATATTTTTTATTGGTCCAACCATACAAAAGAGGACATTTATTCTTTAAAAATAAAATTATAAAATTTAAAACCGGGACTAAAATTTTTTTTTACACGAGTATAGTGCAATTTATACTTGAGTTTGCTAATGTATATTATTTCGTTTCACATATGTTACGAGCTTTGAGTAAATATCTCCATTTTTAAACAATAGAGCGAGAAAGTCCACGCGGAGTTCCGTACCATTTATTTAAACACATATTTAGGTCAATTTTTTTAGAGCTAATTCATATTTAAATCCCGCCGCACGGTATTTGCCCTATTTGCAATATGCACTTAGCTATGCATGGTGGCAACAGCAGATATCGTAACTGGTATGAAACTCGCTGCTTGACACTTTTGATTTTCCTTGCCTATATTTACCTGTGTGTAGGCAATCCCGCTTAGCAGGCCACACCTAGTGGGCGATCTACAGACTAATTTAAATGGGACGTCTGTTATTTGAAAACATGAAAATCATTTTACCACTGCTGCAGAAGTAAAAAACTACAAATTTGGTTAAATAGTGCTTAGATACGAGCTCTAATCAAAATAGTTATAGTTTATTTTGAAAACATGTTTTTTTTACCTTCAGTAAACTATGTACTCTTAATTTAGGGCTAGATATTCGAATTGCCAAAACTCCTCGGTGGAAACTTATTAAAACCCTAGATACCAAGTCTTAACCCGATCGGTAAACTTATTTCGGCTTTAAACGAAGATACAGACATACGACATCGCAAAACACAAATTTTTCGGATTCAATGGGTCCCGAAATGCCAAAATATTAATAAAAATCTCGAAATAATATATATACTTTTTTATGGCTGCAATAGTACTTTCTCTACCCAAGGATCGTGAGGAAGTAAAAATATTATGAATTGTATTTACATTCTTAGTTCGTTTGGTTAATAATGTTAAGATAAATTATACAGTAACGCAAGGAAGGCTAATTGAAAGCCTTTGATAAATCTTTAGATACACTTTTTAATTAATAAATCAAATAAGACATATTTCTAGAATGCCAAATTTTAGTGACTTTCAACCAGTGTTGGTAGACTAAATCGGGCTCTCTATAAAAATCAGGGTTTATAATTACTATTTGCAAGTCTAGCAAGCTTAATTTTATCTACTTGTAACGATTTTTTTACTTTATCATAGAGAGAAAGTATTGTAAATTGTAAAAATAAATCGCCCTTGAGATTATGATATATATTGACGTTTTATGGTTCCCAAACTTAAACAAGTGAATCTTTCGATTCTACCTGATCTTCTCTACGTCCATCTACAGCTATAGTCTAAAAACAATTTTTATCAAAATGTATATATAAAGAGTGTTTCATGTGATTATCAAAGTATTTTGTTTTCAGGGACAATATTCATGGGCAGTTTACTGATAATAGCTTTATAAAATTTTGTTTTGAACTATAGTATACTTTATGAGAACTTATGTGCGATTATGTACAGTAGCCCCATGGCTTCTTTGGTGCTGACTGACAGCTAACAGCTGACTTCTGACATCATCTAGGTATATACCTAAATTTTGACTTTCAAAAGTGACAGCTGCTAAACACATGTTTTTACAGATCATCTGGTTTGGCGTAGGGATACGTAATTTGGTCTGATATCTTTTTAAAACTGTCAGTCAGCACCAAAGAAGCCATGGGACTACTGTACGATTTGTTTTACCAACTCACTCAACGCTTGGAGATTGTCGAGTAAAGGGATTTTGCAAGTTTAAAAATACTTCCATTTTATCTCGAGGAAGAATTTTTGGACACCAATTCTGGTGTACAAGGGAACCCAAGCAGTGCAAGCTTACCACTACAACAATAAAACGAATCCCCTTTTGTCTTCTTCCGAGGTTAGATTCATTGCATTTTCTCTATAGGTCCAAAGTATTATATACTGATTTACTCACTTTTCTGCAGTTTACCACTAACTTATTTTATTTTCTCTTATTTAGGGGCTGATCATATTAAAATCAGACATATTAGGTATTTGCGAGGAATGACTTTAGGAAAATACGATCCTCAAAGTCTTTGTTATTAGTATTATTTAGCTGAAGAATATACCGCTATATTTTATATATACCTAGTTTGTTAAGTTTATTTTTAGTGAATATATTTAACTTCGTGCTTTTTTCCTTCCTCTAATATCGTCACACGCCAGATTTTCATCAAAGCTGTGATCTTTCTTGGAAGTTATGATGGCTAGGAGTTGATTTCTTCCGGGGTCAACTGTTTGCGGTAAAATAACAGGACCTAGCTATAAATATATAAACATAGTGAAATACTGTATTCATGTATAAAGTTGCTTGACATAAGATATTTTTAAATAATCGATGAAAGGTCATGAATTGAGTTTTATTATTTTGTTATGTATCTCTCTCTTAAAATACGCACATCTTAGTAATTATTTCAGTTTCGACAAAGTTGGGTAAACGATTAAAGCCTGTAGACCTGGAAGCTGAGTTTCGTTCGATCTTGACTTTTAGTTTTGATGGGGAAGAGGTTTAGCAATAGTTTTATATAATCTTTACGGAAGAATCCTCTTGCGACTCTTGTTATCTTTTATTTTTTAGCACCGTGTCTTACTACCCGTTAGGATTGTGCGCTACCAGTTCTTTATATCTTAAGCTCCTCGCCCTGTTTTCTTAAGTTACTTATCTAAGACCACCTCTGATAAACAATACCTACAATGAATCGTAAGAATAAATTATCACCGGTGGATGACGAACCACGATCCTCAACTAATCTTGTTTATGTTAGAGTACCTCCAGCAAACTTTTTCAAGCGAATAAAACTAAACTCACGATCCACGATGACAGCTGGCCATGACTTGTGAAGGTCAAGCAAATCACGAGGCGATACGTCTGGCAGAACCCAGTTCACTCGCCCTGGATATAGTGTCAAGGCCTCTGTTGATACCTTAGGAGATAATACTTCAGAGATAAATGTAGGGAGACACTCGTGTCTGAAAAGTTTTTATTTTGTTAGTAAACCTCATACCGAAGACTTGTGTCTCAAGCTTATACGTCATCGCTGATCATTTCTCCACACTATTGTGTTCAACTTTTGTGTTTTCCCCTACACTCCACATTAGAATATCATGTATGCTTCCAAATGATATAACATATTTGAAGCTTAAGTCGTGTTCATCATAACATTATACATACTTGATTTATTATGTGATGTCTTAACCACTTTGCATGTGTCTAACTTTCTCTGAAAGCTCTAAAATACACTAAATCTTCTTTCATGTGTTATTTGCCGGTCAATTATCACAGATGAACGGTTGGTCATTAATAGATTTTCTACATTTTTTAAAATATCTTCTAAAAGTTTCCGTTCTCTCCCTGTCCGTTTGTTATTTCTTTATCATTCATTTTCTGTGACATTTTGTTACCAAAGAGTAAAAACTTGCAGAAAAAACGTGAAAAGATTTTTTTTAAATGTGAGCTCGCACAAATGAAAATAAAACATGGTGTAGGCTCTCCTGCAAGTGAATTTTGCGACGATGCACGGACAACCTGAGCACTTGGTGACCAACCAGTTTTTTCTACAGCGATTTATTGCCTAGCGCTTTGATCTTAGTCGCCTTGGTGGACGAGCGAAGTATTGTTTTAATGCAAAAGTTGCTTGGGTGATTGGTTGCATGATCGTGGGCAATTGGTCGCTTGATTTTGGTCACCTCGGTGTATGAAGAGCCTACGTGTCACCTGATAGATTATTTTTTAATTCGAACAATTCTACACGTTCAAGTAATCGAGATTTTCGATTACACTAAATACAGATCCCTACACCAGGCTAGCTTATTTTTTTAAATAGTAATGGTTTGTAAAGCATAATAGTTACACTACTTTTCATAAATATATTGTCCAAAGAGAATAAATATTTAATTACTCTTGTACATTTTGGTGAGTTCACGTTATAACTTACCAATTTCCATGGCAAAGGATACATTAAAAAAAAGTTTTTCATGGCCCTCTCGTTTGTTACCCTACTTTTTTTTTCAGAAACTTGTATTCTATAAACTATTGTCAAAGTTAGAAGTTCAAATCATCCCGACTGGTGAGTTTTCTATTAAGAACCTTAATTCTCTAGAAGGTACTTACTTACTCAGCCATTCTACGTAATTGGAAACTCAATTTGCTACACAGTTTCCTTAACCAACTTGGAGAGGTTAGTGAATTAAGCTTTGAGCCTTATTGTCTCTCCAGGATTGAGGCTTGGACCTAACATCGTACACTAAAAGGGCAAAATACATGTCCTTAATCTTGGGAGTGATTTCATCTCTTCAAACTCTAACCAGAACTCTGGTAATGTTTTGGTCGCAGACACGTGGGCAATTATTTTGTTTTGTTTATGCCGGTACGCTTTCTGGCAAGTCTCCTGTCTACTGGCGATGTCATAACTTTATTTGAAAGCAAACACAACATCATTGCCCCAGGTCTTCAATTTATCACTCCTTTGAAAAGAATAGAAGAAATTTAACGATGGTTCTTACTTAGCGATTTCGAAGCTATTTTGCGAAGTGGGTTGGATCTTAACTTGACGCCTCTAAGCACTCTAACCTTATCAGTTATCACACTTTGAGACGTCATTGTAAGATATAGAAAAAGAGGGAAGAAAATGTGCAGTTCACCCTGCGAGGCCTCGTATATACTGTTTGCTAATAGCCCTTTCCCTCTTCTTCTGGCTTGTTTACACACTCGTTATAAGCCCTACTGTTTGCTAATAGCCCTTCCCCTCTTCTTCTGGCTTGTTTACACACTCACTATAGGCCCTACTGTTTGCTAATAGCCCTTCCGCTCTTCTTCTGGCTTGTTTACACACTCACTATAGGCCCTACTGTTTGCTAATAGCCCTTCCCCTCTTCCTCTGGCTTGTTTACACACTCACTATAGGCCCTACTGTTTGCTCCTTAAAAATATTGACTTATTTTTTTTAATTACCTTTTTCTTGATTCCTATTCCAGATAGTAGGTTTTCAAAGACTTATTTTATCTACATCCTGGCATGAAGATTCCTACAGTCTGTTTTCATGACCAACCTACGTTGTGGTTATTTAAGTTTTCTTTGTGTCGATGTTATATCTTTAAAGCTTGCTGAATAAAACGTTGATTCATTAACTAGGGAAATCCTATTCTGACCTTCCATAACGACACAGGCAAACAAAGTCCTTAATGACCGTCCATGACGACACAGGCAAACAAAGTCCTTAATAACTACACGTTTCTCATTTTTGACAAGGAATCTAACCCGGGTCCGAAAATATTTTTTTTTTTCATAATTACACCAAAATTAGATTAGATTTATGCATTCGGTCATTCACCTGGCAATTTATAAACAAATGACCTTCCCCATATTGTGTACTAATTTTTTTTTCAAGCCGCAGATAGCCCAAAAGTTTATTAAGACGCGAAGACCTAAAAATATAATATCCAGTACTTTAGCGTTTATTGCAGGAAGTCTGAAACTATAATATTTGTATATACTGCCGAACTTCTAAAAACAAATACTTTTTGTGTGTGTAGCAAATGGAATCAAAGCAGGGTCCTTCATTCATTACCTTAGATGACCGGTTTGTCCTCTCAACCGCCAACTCTATGAATACGTTTTGTTATTTTAGATATTGTCCAGTATTGGGAAAGCATGTTCATTCATGACTGACGACCACACTACAGACCTTACAACAAAGTGTGGGAACTGATAGAGAGGAGAGCCGAAGTCGTGAAAAAGGACGCATTAAGAAAATAAATAACATCCACCCAGCCTACATTTAGGCTATACGTTTCCTGATGATGATGCAAGTTCGCTAAACCATGTCGAAAACTCCCCCAAAAATTCCGTGTAGATCATCCTCAATCTTCTAACAAGCAGGCCAGATAAATATATGATTTTAGTTTACTTATTGTGTTATCTTATAAACAACATATTTGAACAAAGCTACTATACATTTATTTAAAATTAACCAAGCAATGAAATTGCATATCTTGAATAAGGGACGTAGTTGGGTGCTAATTTTATTTTTGTTACAGCCAAAGGTTGGTTGGCGATAGCGGGTCCTATTCTTGACTCACGGAACCCGGAATTCAGGGTGGTTATACGTGCGATTATAATACTCGCTCTTCGTGTTTCGTTTGTTCGAGTGTATTCCCAATAACGGACAGCACTGCACCCCTTGTTGTATCTGAACAGCTCCGTCCATAGAGGCGTCTGGCCGGCTTCCATTGTGCTGGAAGAATGCTGGAGTGGGTCGGCCTGGAACTAATTAAAATAATTGCCGACAAGAATTCCCAGCCGCCAGCGTGCACTCACTATCTGATACCGCGCTACAAAGCTGTCTGGGTCTTTGTTGGTCGACTCTGGAGGAGATGCAGCGTCTCTCAAACCCGGGCTCGCAAGTTTGTCTTAGGAAGGGACCGCGCCATTCATCCGCTTCTCTGTCTTCCCCCATTTTTGAATGCGGTATATAACGTTCACTTTCTAGAAACACAGATTACAGCAACACACTTATTACAGACCAATAGCCTAAGGTTGATGCCCAAATCCGTCTTAAAATTTACAAATGGGTTCGTACTATTCTATTATAGTTCCTAACGCTAAGATTGGGTGTTTAGTGTTAGGTATTTCTTTCCTGGATTAAATTAGTAAGTCGCGTACTTGCATAGCCATGTATTTATTAAATTCATGCTAAATATTCTCAACCCCAAAAATTTTAGATGGACCTGCATAGTTGGGCACGTGTTCTAAAATAAATATCAATATAATTTTGTCTGGTTTTATGATGACAGGGAGGTTGGGGCTCGTATCCCGTCCGGTTAAATAACTTACTCCCTTCCCATCCCTTAAATGTGGCTACATTTACTCTAAATTCTACCTTCCTTATTACTACCGCATTAACTTAATTCGTTTATATGCATTTAACCCGAACGGATCTCAAGACTAGGGGAAAGATATAATTTCTTATTTAATCACACTGCCTGAAATAATTTGAGAGTTTGGACCCAAAAGTGGATGCGTGGGAAAAATAAACCATTCGATTAAAACGTGTTAGTATTAATTTACTGGCATTAACTACATTAAAGAATATGTCAACTGATTTATATTTGTCAACATTGACTCTTTAACATCACTTGGTTTCTGTTACTTAGTTGATTTGGCTCCATATGTAAAAAAATAATAGCTTAACGTATCATGAAAGTACTACTTTGAATGTTTGTTCCAGTCCGCCTAGTAAACATATTCTTCTTCTTTAAATGGCAATCTCTTGTCGATTTAATTTTTGAAGTTACGAAGTAGGCAGCATATAAGGTGGTGTTATGAAGGTTAGCAGTGTGTTGACATTTAAGAGCCTAGCATACCGTTGTTCATTTGGCCAATCCCGTCTCTTTATGGTCGCCTGCTCTTGACTTTCTGAAGGCCGGGTTTTGGTTGGCATGCCTGGGAAAATTACTGAGCTCAGATATGGCGAGAGTTAAAAGTTGGCGACCTGGGCCAAGCGCTTTCTCTTCGATTCGCGGGATTAAGGTCATTCGACAATAGTTACAGTACTAAGATATTTTTTTTAAATCTATAACATCTTGGCAGGAGCTTTAAAATAGGTGGGGGTATCTTAGAAAAGATGTCCAGTATCAATGTCTCAGCCCATTCCAGCAACACTGATCATTTAAGGAAGCTGGGGTCTAGTCTAGTTATAATAGTTTCAGCCCCATACCTATACGCTTAACCTTGACCACGGTACATGAAAAGCATAAAATAGCAAGTCATGATTTGAAATCATGAAATCACTTTTTTATAGCTTATAATTATACAAATTGTTAAAATTTTGCTATAAAATTTATATTATTGAATGACCTTAAGACACGCGTGGAAATATGTTAATTTTGCTTTAATAAGTTTTATAAAAACAGGCTGACTCAAGGCTGGATGCACATTGCATCGCAACATTATATGCTAACACACGATGAAACAAAAATGTTTTTGTGTCATGGAACAAATTTGTGTGAAGCTAGTTTTTGGTCATGGAACAAAATACGATAAAACCTTTTCTTTTACTCATATTTTATGTATTCGTAAAGATGGGGGAAAGTGATATGGAAGTACCTTTGATGCTATGAAAGGGGTTAGTGATGCTTCATGAAAAAATATTATTATTATTTAGCACCGCGTCTTACTGCCCGTTCGGGTTATACGCTTTAAATACTAATTACGCTAATGTATTAGGAATGGGAAAGGTTGAATTAGAGGAAGTTAACCCGCATTTGCGGGGAGGGAGAGTGGAAAACCATTTAGGACCCCCCCCTCCCCCCCCCACGACCTACATTTGAACCTCGATCTCCCCGTCCTCAGCAGTCGAGCTCAACACGACTAGCGCGTTAACCAACTACGCCACTGAGGCGGGTTTCATGAAGAAGAAGCGCGATAAAAGTATCTGGGTTCACCCAATGTTTAAAAAAAGGACTGATGAAAACATTATTATGATAATTAATAAGATTAAAATTGTACATTGCCAGCCTCTCCTGCACAAATACAATATGTTTTTCCACATCTAACTCTGCAAAAAGTAGGCCTGCATCGTTTCACTTTCGCTTTTGCACTGACATATTTCTACAACACAACAAAAAACTAGCTTCGACAACCTACTAACCTCACATTAAACCAACACACTCCACTCTTCCAACTGTAGAGACTAGAAATAGTAAACCAGATGGTGGCGCATGTGCAATGCAAACCGTTCCGTGAAACATGGGAGTGAGCAGGATGGCTGATTTATGTAAATTTGTGTTGTGATTTTTGATCGTGTGTTATTGTTTTGTCCGATCATGTTCCAATCAGATTGCACCCGCTACATTTGGAAACACGCAATTAAGGGAGCTCCTCCACACATGATAACACAAAAATATTTTGATCCATCGTGAGTGTTAATACATAACGTTCAATGCAGTGTGCATCCAGCCTTTAGCACAAGGAAATTAACTTGACCCAGGAAATCACACCTTAAGGTGGCTGGCCAGTTAACTGAGATACCGCCAATAAGAGGTTGTTTTTAGGTTAAATTTTGATAAAAACCTATAACAACACAAAACTCGATGTTAGTAACTATCACAAAACTCTTTTCTATGTCTTGTGGACATAGTTTGAAAGCTGAAATTTTTCACTCTGAAAAGTCAAAAAAAGCCAAAATTTTTTGTTGATCATTAAGACCTAAATACCCGAGAAAAGAAAAGTGACTGGTATAGGAATATAGATTGGATCTTTGTGAATCTAACGATGGGATTTAATATTAGAGTAACCATACGAATTGTGTTGTCATTTGTATTTTCCTCCTCCCCTGTTTGTTTTCCTACTTCAGGACAGCTCCTCCCGGTAACGTTATATCTCCTAGGAGGGAACTTATACCAAGTCTTAGATAAAATGGTTTCTTCTCTAGATCAACAATTTGGGGTCATTATCCATCATAATCTAGAATTTTACTTGTTTGACGATCACAATAGTTTCTCTACCTGAGGGTTTGCGAGAAAGTAAATAGGTTTTTACTTTCTAAAATCCTACTCTAGAAACGAAGAACCACCGCTTGTTTGAGAGTCGCTTGTTTTCGCGCTCCAATCTCTACTTAGCTTGTATGTTCAGTGGTTTTTCTTTCTCTATTTGGAAATAAAAGCTAGCTCTAAATCCGTTATTTTAGCTGGCTGTTTTAGTGTATTATTTTATGCCCCTAGGAAAGCCGTACGGCATTTCGCGAAGAAACTTTAATAATTTAAAAGTTATTAAGCATCGTTAAAAATAGACTTCTTCAGTTTATGTCTTTCTAGCTTAGCTTTAACGAAGACTTATGAAGATAGTATTCTAACGAATAAATATATCGCCTGCCCGTTAAGATTGTACTACACGTATAACACTACTTTTCAAAGGATATATTATTAGAAGAGTGAATTTTAATGAAGTGAATTATAATTTGCCTGGAAAAGGTAATGTTGAGAACAACTAATCGAAAAACCTCCGTTGCCCGGCATGCGGATAAAGCTCTTCTAGTGTGGTTTTCTGTTGACTGGTAGGTTGGGGTTCGAATCCCAGCCGATTATACTTACGTTGCCCCCCTTTCTATAAAGGTTTCTCACTATTTATCCATTCAAATGTGTGTACATTTCATATAAATTCTAACCTTCTCACCTCTAACACATTAGTGATATTTTAACCCGCCTCGGTGGCGTAACTAGCTGACGCGTAAGTTTCATGTTGAGCTAGACTGCCGAGGACGGGGAGATTAAGGCTAAAATCTCGTTCGGATGGTTTTTCCTAAATGATTTTCAACTCTCCCTTAACTTAAATGCGAGTTCACTTAATCTTGTTTTCAACCTTCCCAATCCCTATCCCATTATAGTAATTAGTACTTAAGCGTATAACCCGAACGGGTAGTAAGACGCGGTATTAAGTATTATTAGTGTTATTCAATTCTGAGACCTCGTATGGGTAATAAGACCCGGTTCCAAAAAAAAAAAAAAAAATTTAAAACCAAATATATTACTCTCTTTTGGAATTGAACCTTGGCTTCACGATTCAGAGACAGGAGTGTAAACTGTAAACCACCAGATCAACCCTATCGGTCAAACTAATATTCTTTTTTAGCACCGCGTCTTACTACCTGTTCAGATTATACGCTTATGAGTTAAGGATGAGGAAGATTGAATTAGAGAAAGTGTACCCACATCTACTTGAAGGGAAAGAGTAAAACCATTTAAGGAAGACCACCCTCAGTACATCCGACCAGGATTTGAGCGCCGATCTTCCCGTTATCGGTAGTCTAATCCAACCCGAGAGTGACGCCTTAGAACAAATCTTAATATAATGACATACATTTGTATTATATTGAATACAAATAAATTGAATTTTTTACTTAAATCTCATTATTAACATTAAAAAAAATTATACACTTATGATTATTTTATCAGACACCCACCACAAGCACCTCATTCCAGTCGGAAGACACCACAAGCACTTTTCCAGTTATAAGACATCACAAGCACTTCATTCCAGTCGGAAGACACCACAAGCACTTTTCCAGTTATAAGACATCACAAGCACTTCATTCCAGTAGGAAGACACCACAAGCACCTCATTCCAGTCAGAAGACACCACGAGATCTTTTCCAGTTATAAGACATCACAAGCACTTCATTCCTGTCGGAAGACACCACAAGCACTTTTCCAGTTATAGGACATCACAAGCACTTCATTCCAGTTGGAAGACACCACAAGTACTTTTCCATTTAGAAGACATCACAAGCACCTCATTCCAGTCAGAAGACACCACACTCACCTCATTCCAGTCAGAAGACACCACAAGCACCTCATTCCAGTCAGGAGATACCACACGCATCTCATTCCAGTCAGAAGACACCACAAGCACCTCATTCCAGTCAGAAGACACCACAAGCACCTCATTCCAGTCGGAAGACACCAGTCAGAAGGCTCGATACAGGGAAACTTTGGCAAACGACCTGAAAATGTAGAGAGTCGGGTGAACACAAAGTTTAAACTTTTTATGTTGCTTAGAATAGTTGTAATAATGTTTTAATATAGCGATGTTATATTATCAATCTATCAAAACTAAAACAAATTACTTATTTGATTTTAATTCGATATCTAAAGCAACCATTATAAAATAATAAGAATACAACTCCCTTTTTCTTAAACTTTCAAATTTAACACAAATCCCATTAAAGACTTTACTTAGGGATGAGGAGATTACTTTTAGGTTAATTGTGCCTGCATTAGTTCGGTGAGAGGCCGAGGAAAAGCACATACTTAAAATTTCCCCCTGAGTGCCCTGCTGAGATTCGAATTCGGACCTCCTCGTCACCGGCGAACCAGAATAAAGTAGTTTGACATTTAATTTAAACTGAGTACCCATCGATGTGAGTACTACTTATTTAGGAAACTAAGGATAGGGGGGATTGGGGTTGGGGGGAAGTTACATTACACAAATTTTCTAGGACAACAACTTTTATGTATAAAGTCCCTTAAGGACCCCAACATGTGACAGAGATATATTTTAACCATAATCTAAAGTGCATTAAAATGGCCTCATGGTTGTCCAACAGATGGCAGCACTAACTCAATTTGATCTAAAATTGGACTTTCCCTCCTTTTTTCCTCGTACCGTTCAAATAATTTTAACTGGCCTTGATAAAGAAATGGTTTGATTGTAAATTATATTAAATGGCTCTAATAGGATGTACTTTTACCACTTTTACTCTAAAAAGACAACTTAAAACAACAAATTCAAACTGAATTTAAGTAATTTACAGACAAACATACAGTTGATTCTTTCAACCTCTAGTTAAAAGGCACTAATTTATCAGACGGACTTTCTTGACACTCAGCCAATCATTATCAAGAATTTCAGCGCATGCGTGTACATGAACGCCTTCTTATTACCAAGGACTCGCACATAAAATGTGTAATTTGTAAGATAAGAGAAGACTATAAAGTGAACAGAGTGAATGAGAAGACAAGGCTGTATAAGAAGGAACAGCGCTGATGAAGCTATATAAACCAGAGGACCGAGGAAATTTCTGAGTCCCCAAATTATCCGCCGGATCCCGCAGATTGCGTCTCTGGGAGTTGGAGAAAGGAGAGACCCCCTGGGGTGAAAAAAGGGGGAGGGGGAGAATCACAGATTCCAACAACTTTTTATGAGCTCAAAAAATCTCTGTTCCTTCAATTTCCGGGGGCGTAGTCCTTGGTTTCTTTCGACGAAAACCTTTAGCTTCCGGCAACGAAATTGATATCTATTGAAGTTTCCATTTTCTTTTTAATCCTATCATTCCATACCTCCATCGTCTTGGATATGACACCAGTGCATCTATAGTATGTTTCGTAAAAAAAAAATAACAAGTCACTACCGGTAGACACGCAGGCAAAGGTGTAAGTCTCCTTTAGTCTGGTTTGCCATTAATTGGAAGGTTGGCGCTCGAATTCCTCCTAGTTGTATTTAAATGTTTTCTCCAAAATAGCTACCCACTTGTCTCCAGGAAAATGCAGGTACATTTCCTTTTAACTTCACCCTCCATCTTTACCTCATTGGTGCGAATATGGTGATGGGCACTAGGGATGTTTAATAAAACAACAAATACTCTTGAATGTTCTCAAAATTCTAAAATGCTGATGGGTACATAAAACTATACTTGGGTAGAGAGATTTTAACATTACTTTTAAAGTCAAAGTAACTTGCTTCGGTGGCCGCATAGTTAAAGGCGTCACTCTTGCACTAGATTTGATGTCCTATGAAAGGAAAATCTGGGTTCGAATACCGGTCAGGTGTACTGAGGTTATCTCAGAATTTTTTTCCACTCGGCCTCCAAGCAAATGTGGGTACACTTCCTCTAAATTTTACCTTCCCCGTCCATAACTCACTATCGTAATTAGTAGCCTACATATGCGTCTAATCTGAACAGGTAGTAAGACATGATGTTAAAAAAATTAATTAAAAAAATTCCAAGTACTGTGCAGATTTTAGAATATAATATAACTTTATTAGACTATATCAAAAGTTATTTGATCCGTGATAAAACATTTCTATGCGTTGAAGCTCCAACACAATTCCTACTTCCATTACGTCTGTCCCATGTCTATATAATACGCTAAACTTTTCTTATAAACAAATTGCCTTTATAACGCCTGCAACTCTCTCTTCAGACGAGATTGCGTGGGATAAACAAACAACTCTACTCGCACACAGCTGTTCAAGATGGAATGCATTCTTTTTTATTTTAGACATATGGATCAACGCACGTCTACATGGACTTATTCTACACATAAAATATATTATACAAGCTATCATCACAATTTTATATTTAGTTGATTAAGCACTTATTAACCTTAATATGACAGTCGCAAACGTTAATAGATGTATTTTCATATATTTATACACCAAAATGTGTTTCAAAGCTGTCACTATTAAAAAGCTGATGTATTATTTGACAACTTTGTAGAAGAAACCATTTTTCTTATAGATTTATTAGAGTAAATTTAGTCACTTTTATTGCAGTCAAATTTGATTTACCTATAGTCGCCACTTCAAATATATAATTTATTTTTTAATCTAGTTTAAATTTCTGCTATACATAAAAAGTACTTGATTATATTTTTGTATATTATTAGTAACATTTTTGGTCTTTATTTTATTCCCTTACGTACTGGTTTTTGACTTAGATTGTATAGTATAGCGGAATACAACTATAAAATATGATATTACGACAGTGCACCAGCATTTGTCTAGGTAAGGGTAGTGGAATCACCTTGTGGGATAAATTACTGTATTCGTTTGGGATCGAATTCCACCCTCCAGTGAGAGTCAAAACTAATGAATACTGTCTGTATTTTAGCTTCACAGCTGACAAAATAACGCAACAAATTATTATTATTATTATTATTACTGTTGTTATTTTCCACAGGCCGTATTAGCCATCGAATCAATTGAAGTTGTTTTATTTTTACTTTAGATATATTTCCCATTTTCTCCCAAGGAAATACTTATTCTATGTTCTTTAAGTTCACACCCTAATCCTGTTACCATAGATGTGTTAATTCTAGTTGCTGGTATACATTACCATAACTTATGTTCAATAAATTAAATGGCAGCTATGTGTAGCATTCTGTTCGCGTCTGATGCTGGACAGTTGCATCTCAATTACTTATTTAAGGATACATGCAGTTGTTTTGCCAAAGGCAATGACAGCCGGTAATTTAAATAACAGTATTTATATTTATTCACAAGGTAACTAACCCGCCCATGCGGTTCACAGACGACAAGGCTGAACATTTGATCCTAGCGCGAATAGTTTTTTTTTTACGGCTATTACATAGTCACGTGGTTTTGAGTTATATAAACCACTAATTTAATTACCATCAAGCTCCTCATCCAGAATTTAAAAATGTAATATCAATCACACAAAGGATTTAGTCGGCACACGGTTCCAATAATCCGGCTCCTATTAATAAAAAGTAAAAGGTTTTTCGCGGTTCATGTTGACCGAAACTGCAAGTCAGTTCAATATGTTCACAGCTCCCATTTTGAATTCTAGTCATTTAGATTTTTCGTTTATTTGGTGTCGGTGGCTACGTGGTCTAAGTCGTTGATTTCGCAATGGACTGGATTCTGGTGACTGGATGGTCACAGTTTGAATCTTAGCTGAATGTACGTTGTTTTTTTTTCTCATGTGAGTGTGGCTTACCAACCCCCTTTCCTCACCAATATGTGTGCACGTTCTTAAAACTACCTCCATAATCTCAATCAATTTACCTTAATTCTTTATTAACCATTTTATTTAAGGTATAGTAGAACGTCGATAATTCGTACGTCAAAAATCCGGATTGCCAAGGAAAAATAACCACAGCGGTATCATTATTCGAGATTCTCTTAGTGCGGGAAACAAATACTAGCGTCTTTGCGTGTGTATTTTTGCCTTATTCTATTTCTTCAGAATGTGTGATATTTAGAAGGAAAAAACAACACCAATTTGTCAGTTCATTGTTTTAATAAAGTGAAAATGTTTCCACCTTAACACTGAGTTTTCGAAAATATCCCATCTATGTTCATTTAAAAAAAAAAATTATATAGGTACTTTATTTTGAAAAATCCGGACTGAAACAAAAAGTTACCAATTGTGTGATATCGGTATGCTACGACATAATATTACATGCTTTCTCATATAGATGCTTATAGTAAGGAAGAAAATTTTCCTCGGGAAAACAAACATATTATTGTTTTGATAATCATACACATTTTGAAAGAAAGAAAATGTTAAAGTCATATTTAAAAAAAAGCTCCGGTTTTTCAAAAATCTGTCTTCATTAAATTAAACTCAAATTATTTTTTATAGAAAAAAGACAAAATATTCTCAAGTAAAACAAACCACACAAACCCACTAGTAACAAAATCGTTTTTTAGCCATTTTCAAAATATTTCAAATTTCACAAATATTTCATCATTAAATTACCACTAAATACATTTTGCTTTTAAAAAACCAACAAGTACACAAGCTATTTATTATGTCAAACACTCCTCAGATCTCTCTTATTTTGAACAAAATCGTTTGAGCTATTTTAAAAAAAAATCAGTCAACTACCGTTTATTTTAAGTCTAGGATCCGGTCTAGGAGAAAGGTGTCAGACTTCTGTGCTGGCGGCTGGGGTTCAATCCTCGGTCCCGGCACAGATTTATCTGATTACCAAACCCTTCCTTCACCTCTGACAAGACATCTTGTGAATGTGGGGAATGCCAGGCCTCCACCGTGGTTCGGATTCCACGTTAAACTGTAGGTCCTTCATTTCATCTCACAATCACCCTACCATTACACATTAGCGTAAATGCGTATAACCCTAACGGGTAGTAAGACGCGGTAGTAATAATAATAATAATAATAATAATACGTCTAGGATCAAAATTGCAAATTTATTCTCTAGGTATGATCATCATACTACATCCAAATATAACAGTTTGAACGAAATCCATTAAACCATTTTGACTGCAGTCACAGACGGAAGAACCGACATACAGAATACCATTAAGACCCAATTTTGAGATTTAGAGCACATAAGAGTCAATATCCATCATAATGTCGTGGTCGGAAATTTTCATGATTACGATACCCACTTTCTCTGTACGAGAAAGCAGGTAAAGTCAAAATTTAAACTAAACTTTTAATCGGTGCACGTCATAAAACACGCGTTTGAAAGGTCACTCTTCTAACGCTTTGGTTAGTGCTTTTAAAAAAATTCCTAGTCTAGTTGGTATAGTGATCTGCACCTCTAACCTTAATCCTAGAGGCCGTGGTTCAGTCTCAATTCACCATTGGGTTCACTAGGAAGGTGAGATCCTCCCCCCTCCCTTGTGGTTTTCTAACAACCCTCCACGGGTATTGGATGAATTTATATAAAATTGGTGCTTCTCATCCGGTGATCTTACGTTTAATTATTGCAAGTTACGGATGGTTCTTACCTTCAATAAATTTGCATTTCAATTTTTTTTTATATATATATAATCAACTCTCGATCAGTTTTCTGATAAAACCAAAGGGGAATAATGAATATACTTATGTAATGATTGAAATAACCTAACACCGGTCTTTCACTGGGATTCAAATTCCGACCAGGTGAATTGGAGGGGTTAAATAAAAGGTAGGGAGTAGTTTTCCACGCAGTTGCGAGTGCATTTCCTTTTAACTACCTGCCTCGTGCTTAGTACTTAAATTAAGTTGGTGACAAACCTTTTATTAAAACGTAGATTCTTTTTTAAATATCTTTGTAAGAAATAAACCCTTATCGCTTCCGTAATTCGCTCTTTCACAACGTGCGTTACTGTTCATCAGGAGGGAAAAAAATGTCACAAAACCATATTGCCTTTATACTGACATGCTAGCTTTTTCTTCTTCTTTCTGAAGTGGACTGTACGTATACTCCATTCACGGTAGGAATTACTCTCATGGAAGGCCTTTTTTCCTACCAATATCCTACTATATAATAGATTTCTGGTAGGGAAAAAGGCCTTTCAGAAAACAATTCCTACGGTGAACGGACTTTAGTTTATGTCGCAGGAAACGCTGGTGTTAAGTTTAGCCTCGGAAATCGTAACTTCTCTTCTCTTTTAATTGGCCGTGGACGACCGTGGCCACGTGCATGTGCTGGACAGATGTCCTTGCTCTGTGCGCTGTCGTAACAGGTCTCGGTATAAAAAGAGGGTGATTCTGGAACCTAGACCTACCTCAATAACAGTCTTGTTGGCAATATGCACGTGTTAGCAAACAATCGATTGCCTCGACATAAGACAAGCTTATTTTTATGCAGGAAGTTTATATATTTTATTCCCTTCTCTTCTTTCCTCTACGTGATCCGTTTCTTGACGTGGGATCGAGGGGAGAAGGTAGATAATTTTGCGGTTTCTATTTCAAAAATAAAATGTTTCGAGCCAAAATAATATATAAGTATAGCTTTATTTTATAGACATAGTAATCGTAATAGTTATTTTATATTTTCCATGGGCATCACGGAAATTTAAACATGACTCTTTTTTATCTTTTTTTTAAAAAAATGTCTGTTAAAATTCACGGATGCTTATGAATGACATAAATTGTAGAATTGTTGAGATCACTATAGTTAAAAATTTAACTAAACATGTTCACTAGAACCAGGTTTATTTTTTTTCTCTGTAAAACCTGTAAACATACTCATCTGGACTCGTGGGTTCCTTCCGTCAGAACACGGAGCACGCGTTCACTGGAGCGGACGGTAAGGGTTAAACTCAAGGAGTTGGGAAATTTCCCTCGCCAATGTTTTCTCTCGCTTTATATTATAGATAAAGTAATTTTTTGTGTGCCAATTATATGGTTTCTTTCTACCCGTCCGGGATATCCGCGTATCTACCTTTATTGGATAATAATGAGGAAGGTAATATTTAGAGGAAGTGTACCTCCATTTGCTGGAAGTTAAAGTTGAAATCCACATTGGGAGAAAACGCCTCATTACACCCGGCTTGGATCCGAGTCCCGACCTTCCCGTTACCATCAAACCAGACAGTGCGAGATTAATGCTTTAATCCTCAGGTTTGTCACAAATTGTGTATTAATATCTAAATATATGTATGCGTACATTTTATTTGTGCTGATGTTTAGTTAGCATAGTGATAAACCAAAGAGAATTCCACCCCCTCAATAGATGAACTGTGTGGAATGCCAGGCCTCCACCGTGGTTCGGATTCCACGTTAAACTGTAGGTCCTCCATTTCATTTCACAATCACCCTACCATTACACATTAGCGTAAGTGTATATAAACCGTACGGGTAGTAAGACGTGGTGCTAATAATAATAATAATAATAATAATAATAGACGAACACGTGGGCTAAGGCCCCAACCTCATCTTGTCTGATTTACCAGTAGATCAGGGTTTAAATCACTATGGATTTTCTTAAATTGTTTTCCCTCCTCTTCGTCCATGTAAATGAAGGCGTATTTCCTTTTTTTCTTCTTAAACTCCTTCATTTCCACCCCATTGTTTTAAATTTACGAATAGGCTGGGCGGGTAGTAAAACGCATAATACGACTATATATTTCTCTTTTGCTTAGATAATTTTTCATCTGACATAAGATGCAATCCGAACAGCGCTCATTCTTATTAATCTACCAGCTGGGTAACGCCGCTGAGGTGTTAAAATACTCCCTCCACTGTGAGAAAATGAAATTATTTGAGGAAACTGTGATAATTTCGTGATGATTACTGAATTTGTATCGTTGTGAAATTGGATTTGTCTGTAGCCCGGAACGGTGGTCGAGTAGTCGAAGGTGATAGACTCGCACTAAACTTGGTCGCCATTGATGGGCAGGTTGGGGTTTGTGATGCTGCTGGGGCCACCGGGGAGTTTTTTCCAACTGATGTGCACTTCTTCCTCCTTCCTACTTCTAGGATTAAATCGTTAAGCGCACCACAAAATAAAAGCTTCTCAGCCTAAAGGAGGAGGATTAATTGAAAGGAAATGCATCGGCATTCACATGGAGATGGGATGAAAACCATTTTACCCATGACCCGACTACAGTTCAGCACGCTGACGCTGAGCCAACTCCTCCGGTTTTGGAGGGAGACAGCTGTCCATCCTGCTTCACAATGTTTTGTTGGGGCAGGTCATCGACTTCTTCATAGTTTGTCTTCTCCTCCTGATATTGAGTCAGGTCGGGACTGACCTACTGATCGCCCTGTCGTTATGCTCTCGCTCCCTTCGAGAACGCGGTTCGAGTCGCTTCTCATGTTTTCAATCACTTTCTGTTTCATTCCAATCACGTAATTATAGAGCCTATGATAACCAACCGGTCGGGACAAAAGGGGGGTATGGCTCGTTTTTGAACTCAGCAAATTCTCACCGGCTGAGATAGGTGTATTAGTATGCACTCCTCACTTTAATTTAGTTCGAATCCTGAGCGGGTACACTGGGAGATATTTTCCATTTAGGTTTGTCATCATAACTCAAGGGACATTCTAATGAATATCCTTAAATAAGTTCCAATTTTCTGAATGATCTTTTGGGCATTAAGACCCATAGGACACACAACGTATGACGAAAATATCACTTTTTCAACTTTTCCACCTAACATTTCCGAGTCTCATAATCACTTTCTTTCACTGAATAAACAACTTAGTTTTTAATCGAACCTTCATTGTATTTCATCGACTTTGGATTATACAAATTTACCCCAAAATCTTCTTCAAAATTGATTATAAACTGCTTCGGCGAACGCATGATCCAAGTTAGGAGTCTACAACCTTTTTGATATCGCGGGTCTTATGGGTTAGAAAAAAAATGGTGGGTTGGTATGAAAAATATTGAGTAAAAGATTTCAACTTTATATTCCTCATTATTTACTTACTTACTGTTTGGTATTAGGAACTTGAAATGTCATTACTGCACTCAATAAAGTACGCCACCTATCCCTATCTTGGCAATTATATCCAGTCTATCTCATTACACCTCATCTCTCTCAGATCTATCCAAATGTTATCCTCCCATCTGCTTCTGGGTCTTCCCAATAGTCTTTTACCATTGGGTTTGCCATTCAATACCTTGAACGCGGTTCTAGATTCTCCCATTCGCGCTGCATGACCTGCCCACCGCAACCTGCGAGATTTTACTACCCTAAGAGCTTATATTTCTTATTGTAGAAGTTAATTATTAGTCTATTTTTTTTATGAAAAAATTGTTTGCTAAGTGTTTTGCGGGACAGATAAAATCAATCGGCTGGCCTTAGGCTGCCTACCACTAGTCTTAAGGGATCAACCTCAGTAAACTAGTTTGGCGATGACGTGGAGGCCTGGGTTCGAATCCCGTTCAGGTGTACTGAGTGTGGTCTTTCCTAAATGGGTTTGAAATCTCTCTCTCCGTGAATTAGGGAACATTACTTAGAAATGAGGAAGATTTAATTTCTAGCACATTAGCATAATTAATAGTCCTACATATGCGTGTAATCCGAAGGGGTAGTAAGATGCGGTGCTAGGAAATAAATTAAAAATGTTGATATTTCATATGGCTTGATTATATTCATACAACTATGCTCGTAAACCACTATCATCGGTAAACCTTATTGTTAGTTAACATCCAACAACTAGCGTTTAAATCATCCATTTTTGTTCAGAGTTGCAATTTATTAGCGGGTGAAGGCGAACACACGCATCAAGGTGGAATATCTTGAAAATATTTTCTTTTATTTGAGGCATCACTTTTTGAACCGACTAATTGTATCAGCACACGATAATTTCTATGAGCGATGGTGAAAGGGCCTACCAAGTTCGCCGGGAAAGGTATTTTCACCTATCTTACAGGGTCCTTTTCCATTCCAAAAATCAACACGGGAACGAGAGCTTTACTTACTCTCCGAAAGGAGTTGTGGTGCTTATTTTTATCGCTCAAGAATATACCATCGACCCCAGCTGGGTTTGAGCTCACGAACATGAGTCATGCATGATACGAGCCCTTTACCCCAAGACCAGCGAGGTAACTGATATTTAAAAGCAGGTGGTAGCATTTGAGAAGTTTTAATTGTATTTGACAAAATATAACCGGTTTAACGTTAAGTGAGATGTTAAGCACTTTGGTCTTCGTTTTTTTATATATTTTTTTCCTACTGTGCTAAATACGGTGACTAAAAGGTATGTTTTAGGTAAAGTAGGATTCTATGGTAAAAATTTAGTCACACAGCTAGACATTTTTACTAAACCCTATTTTCGTACTATACTCAAAGTGTCAAGCTAAAGCGCTCTTATCGTGTTGAGATAGACTACCGAGGATGGGAAGATCGAGGTTCGAATCTCGCTCGGGTGAACTGGGGCTGGTTTTTCCTAAATGATTTTCCACTCTCACTCCACGCCAATGCGGGTTCACTTCCTCTATATTCAACCTTCCCAATTCCTAACTCATTAGCGTAATTAGTATTTAGGCGTATAACCCGAATAGTTAGTTCTACTATAGTTCCTACAAGATGTGCTGGAAATGGTCTCCACCGAATTTGTTATCAGAAATAGATCTATTAATAATAAATTTTCCCTTATATTTAATTTACTTATGAAGACTGACACCTAATTTTACTGAAGTTAAAGTATACTAAAATGTCATGTCACTCGCTTTGTTATAGTTAAAATAATATAATTTACTGAAACGTAAAAAATTACGTAGGATTGAGAGGGATTGACAGAAAATCTTAACAATCTCTTACGTGGGGGTGAGGGGGCTTGAAAATCTTGAAAAAAAGTCTTACGTAATTTAAGGACGGTCCATTTCAAGACTACTTTTGAAAAGGTTACTTTATTGGCAGGTGAAGTGATGGTTGCTGATATCATTCGCCTAAAGGAACAGAAATACAGATAAATTTGTCTATAAAATAGCTTCATCTGATAGATTAAAGAGTTACGAGATCAGATCTATTTTCACGTATTCATACGTCAATTAATGGGAGCCGCAGCGGTCACTTTTGATAGATTTTATTAATACCTATAAAATAACACTAATTAAGTAGTAAACAATAGTTTTGTAGTGTTTGAAAGACTCTTTCTATAAAAATGGGACTGTAACTAAATACGGCCCTGACTAGCACGCTTGATTACGTCACAGGAAAACCAAGGATCAACCCTTATCTAACATAATTGAGGATGCCTTTTACTACACTTTTTCCTTCCAATCAATTCAAGTAGTCTAGTATTTTTCACCAACATTTATCTTTTTCGTCCTGGTCTTTTGGATTATAGACTGTTCACGTCGTTCGTTGATAGCCCAGCGTTGACGCTAGGGCTCAGCGCATGACCCAGCCCAAAACGCGGCGCGGGGAAATGGCCCGGCGAACGGAAGCTGGTGACCTTGGTGACCTACTCGGGGAGTCCCTCAGGACTCCAGGTCAATATTCCAACTGGGTCATTCAAGGGCGCCACGTGTATAAAGGTCACACGAGCGCGTCGAGTGGGGAGGGCCAGTTTCGATCCTCAGGACTCTAGTAAAATACAGCATCGAGAAGAGCAACCGGCCCCGTGGTATCGTGGTCAGTGCATCTGCTACTAACCTAGGCGTCCCGGGCTCGATTCCCGGCTGGTATAGTGGCTTGTTTTGTTTTTTTGTTTTTTTTTTAGCTGAAAGGGAATCATCCCAACGGTAAGTTAGGGAAAGAGTTTCTACTCCTTCCACAGCCTCATGATCACTTATCACCAACATCTTATCGAGGCATGGAAAGAGCCTCCACGAAAAGGATATAAGATTAGTACATTAGGGAATTTCCTGGGCAAAGGTACATTAGTACTGGTTAATCTTTCCACTAAGTAAACTACAAGTTATGTGGTTCAGGCAAATAAAAATTATATATTTAGAGGAGCACGTGACTGTCCTGCGACCACAAAAGTCGGTGGTGATACGATTTGGCTTTCGATGTTATTTGGTTTCATTTCGTTCTTTTTTTATATATTTTTTAGAGGATTTGTAAATAATTTATAATAAGTTATTTGAAGACACAAAAGACTCATAAGGGATAAAGGGGTGGGTTTTAGAATTTTTTTCACCCCACTCCTACCGAGTATGTAAATTTTCTCAATAAGGTGCCACGCACATACATATAATTTTTTGTTCTGTTAAATAATTTGACAGAACTTCAAAAGACCCTAGCAGTGGTGTATTCTGGGAAAATTAATAGGTATGCTGTGCTCTAAAAGCTGCAAGGAGGATTCGGGGGTCAAAGACTCTTAACCACCTTTGACCAAGAAGATCAAGAGATGCTTCTCCTTCAAATATTTAAACATGAGTACTTCTATTTTAGAACAATGGTTCTCAAAGATTTATGATTTTTTCGTACTCGCATGCTATTTTGGGAAACTTCGCGCCTCCCAACTCCCCTCGTGTCTCTTTTTCGACTTATTTATATCTTTGTTTGAATATCCACCTTTACAACCTACTACATATTCTGACTTCATAAAAGTACACCAGAACAATTCACAAAACTCTTCAAAACGTGAAACTACCTATGATTATCATCCGCTCAAATTGTGATGGAATATCAAAACACACCACTGCAGTTCATCGCAATACTTAAATAATCAGATGTTTAAGTAAAATAGTCTGTACTAAAGGTAAATTCCCACGTACGCTGAAATTTGAAAGCAGTACAGTAAGACAGCACCACTTAGTGGTACCTCTGTTTACACGCTCGTGGAAATTTGGGAATCTCTGAACTGAATCGTCAAACATAAAAACGAAAATATTATAATAAGTACAAGCAGTGCACTGTATTTAAAATAAAACTAAATGTTTTACTTACTGCCTAGGTTTGATTTTATCATCGATAAAACTCGTGGCTTCCAATAAACTGTCGTTTTCCATCATCACTTTTGAGATACGCCATCTTGAGAATGTGCTGTTTTTATAAATAACGCATCTTTTAAAGTTTGCGCGTGCGCTAATCGGGTCTTCTTGGCCGGTTTTCTGTAAAACGCTGGAAAAGTTGAAATTATCTCTACTCGATCAGTGCGGGTAGGCTGGCCACGCGGACTTGCTGTGATTGGATTATAGCTGCCACGTGACCAAATCTCAGTACTGCTCGTGTTTTACAGTGAACTTGTGAATCCACAGTTTTAATAGTGTTATGAGCACATTCCTGACTGAATAAGTGACATACCCTATTAAATTGGTTGAGTGTAATTAAAAGTGCACACAGGTGGTATTTTCATTTATTTGATGTATTTAACGCTTTAATAGAGTGATTATATCAGCACACGACTTATAAATAAACTTAAATCTAGAAGAGACACATCACCCAGCCCCCTGGCCGTTAATTCATCACCGTTAGAAGAAAAATCCAAATATTTGCAATGATTTTTTTTCGCTCCTGCCGGAAATCAAACCCGGAACCCTTAGTTCAGTGACCCGCCTCGGTGGCGTAGTTGGCTAACGCGCTTGTCGTGTTGAGCTCTACTGCTGAGGACGGGGAGATCGAGGTTCGAATCTCG
>CABEEJ010000867.1:18526-34280 GCA_901482245.1 Timema douglasi | reverse complement strand
GTTTTCCACTCTCCTTCCACGCAAAAGCAGGTTCACTTCCTCTAATTCAACCTTCCCAATTCCTAATCCATTAGAGTAATTAGTACTTAAAGCGTATAACCCGAACGGGTAGTAAGACGCGGTGCTAAATATTATTATTATTATTATTATTACTACTATTAGTTCAGTGGGCAGGCAAATTACCGATTGAGCTAAAGTGTCGGACTCACAGGTAGCGATACAAAAAGTAAAGAAAATAAAAAAATAGTAAAATGAAATACTACATGGATCAAACGTCCATCAGAACTTGGTGGGAAGAATAAGGTAGATTGTCCAACTCACGTTACAATAATAGAGCCTAATTATGAGCCTAAAGCAATGTATTAAATCCTAATTATGCTCCAGAAGCTATTTAGATCCGTGAATTGTATAACAGTAACAAAGGGGAGATTTTTTTTCTTACTAAACCTATTACTCTATCGTTGCGTCATTGGTTTAATGCCAAGACATTTACTACTGAAAATAAATTTAATTTACCTTTTCCTGATAAATCATTTTTAAATTGTGAAATTATACTCCTAACTTTTGGGATTCTTTGATGTATAATTATATAGAATCACAATGACTAATAATTAGATAATGTATGCTGCAAACAATTATACGCTTATAAGCAACAACTAAAAGAACAAGGTTAAAACTCCATAAATACTTCATACTAAAAACAAAAACATCATCTATATACACCACTGGACCCTAGGGGCTGATCTTGTTCTCTAATTGATATTAATTTTTGAAATTTATATATATAATTGATGTTAGGTAAAATTTGTTTACAAACTAAATAAAAATCTTAAGAATGTCCGTCTCACTATCGATTAACCGGGAAATTAGGGATACAAGATATCAGAAAACGCATCGAAGTTGCGCTTCCTGTATTCTTCATTTGACAGCAGCAAAAACAAGGTCACTGTAAGAGTTAATTAATACATTTAAAAAATATGACTTTTCCATTTTTTTTTGTAATTTTTAAAAACTATGGAAAACTGTTTCATTGGTCCCTATTGTTTTTTAAAGTGGAATAAAAAAGTCCCACCTTAATGGTACGTATTATTGTCAACATTTAATATTGTCGGGAAAAGATTTGTTCTCTCTGGATTAACAGGCTTTTGTTCCAAAATAATGTAATCGAAGCTATAATAATTATTCGTGTGGTAAAATAAATATTTTAAAAAGTAATATATCCTTATCATCATATTGAATAACTTTTTAAATATGTAAAATATTATTGTAAGCTAACCAGCCAGCCGTTTCAATGGTCGAATGGTTCAAGGCGTTACTTTCTTGTTAAACTGGCCTGCTGATGACTGAGAGGTCGGGGTTAGAATCCCAGCCATGCTCACTGAGGATGGTTTTTCCTAACTGGTTTCCCACTATGCTTCCACGCAAATGCGGGTAGATTGCTCCAAAAATGCTTCCTTTCTCATCCTTACCCCATTAGAGTAATGATCATATATACGTATATAATTCGAACAGGAAGTAAGGTGCGATTAAAAAAGAAATGGTTCGGTGCACCGCACACCACTTTTATCTTAAAATAGACATTTACTAAAAACTCGTAAGATTTGTGAGATGAAATAATATACAGTTACTTACTCTATGGCATTAGGAACTATGAACACTGTCACAAAAAATCGAGAAAAGAGGAACATCTTCGTCCACCAAAGAGCATAAGAATTATTATTATTAGCACAGCGTATTACTACCCGTTCGGGTTGTACGCACTTACGCTAATGTGTAAATGGTAGGGTGATTGTGAGATGAAATGGAGGACCTACAGTTTAACGTGGAATCCGAACCACGGTGGAGGCCTGGCATTCCCCACATTCACAAGATGTCTTGTCAGAGGTGAAGGAAGGGTTTGGTAATCAGATAAATCTATGCCGGGACCGAGGATTGAACCCCGGCTGCCAGCACAGAAGTCTGACACCTTACCCCTAGACCGCCAGGTCACCAGCATAAGAATCAAATTCGTTTCCAAAATATCTGAGTTAAAAAGTATATACATATACTTTTATCTAAGAAATTATTGGTTTTATATAAAAATATATTTCAAATAAAAGATTCTTAGCTAGTAGCCTACTACAACTTTACAATGATAAGTTATCTAGTATCTCAAATAATTGCGGAGAAATTATGAAAACTGTGAACTTTTCTCTATGTAAAGTACCCTCATAGTCATTTTAATGAAAAAACGAGAATTACCATCGTGTTTACAATAGTAGACAGTGTCTAGAAATAAAATTTAATTAAAATTGCTATCGCGAATTTCGAGAAAATTGCTGTTTTCTATTTTGGCCCGTCAATAAACTACCCTTAAATTTAGGGTTAAATATATAATTCCAGAAACCCTTCGGGAGGACCTTTTGAAAAGCCCAGATAAAGTTTTAGCCTAATCGGTAAAATAGTTTCGGCTCTAGCCCAAGGTACAGACAGGCCAACAGACAAACGGCATCGCGAAAACAATTTTGTGTGTTTCAGGGAGCCATGAAGCGTCGACATTTATCAAAATCTTGAGTTCGATTTTTTTTTGACGATCACAATACTTTCTCTAAGAGGTATCGAGAGAAAGTAAAAACTACCCAACATTGACAAAAGGTCCACCAGCTGTAGAAATTGACACCGTCTGTCAAAAGTGAGAACTTTAAAAAATATTCAATGGTGACGATCTATTAACATTTTAACTGCCAACTGTCGACTCTTCGCAAATAAAACATATCTAATTCCCGTCGAACTTCTACTCTTTTTCACACGCATGTGTTCGACTTTTATTTCCAGTCTACAGCTTAGCACACATATGCAGGCTGTCCCTTTATATATATATATATTTATTTATTTTTAGTTCCCGCTTGTTAGCTAGTTTTATGACCTCCCATGTTTTCGCAGTGTGCCAAATGAAAAAAAAATGAAAGGTTAAGAACTCAAACAAGCGATGCAAGTATGCAATAAAAGTCGTCTCGAACAAAAGGCGTAACGAGAGAAGCACAAACATGTGGAGGGAGGGGTTATTCAAACAAGGAGTAATATAAGGGTTGACTTGAGGCAGGTTAGTTTACTACGCACAACGATAAAACTCTTTGTTATTTCTATCACTCAAGGTTAGTCATTGTTCGAATTAAATGGTGTGTTTTTTTAATTCTTATAGAAATACGTGATAAATATAACATCTACATGAGATTTTGAGAGCTAGATAGAAACAACTAAAAAGCAATTACACATTTATGTTATCCTGTTTAGTCTACGTTACTGTAGTAATTGTTGTGGTAGGTTATTTTCTTTCTTGGCGTTTGCTATATATTTTGTCTTTCTTTTAAAAATAAAAGTCTGTTCAGAGTGTCAGATGGCTGGATGTAGATTTTTTTAATACGCATGCGCACGGCTTCACTTTTACGCTCTGTCTTAATCTATTCTCTGTAAAGCACGGATTGTCTTATATTGCTTGTGATTAATTATTTTCTATTTCAATTTGTGATTATATTAAATTTTTGCGAAAAGTATTGAGCTATGTAAATTGTATTTATAATATTTAACAATTTGAGAAACAACTAGACCCACTTTGTTAAACTATTCCAAAATATTGATATGCTCATTAGTTAAAATCACAGATAAATCACTTATAGCACGATATGTATATCATATTCCCGAATAAAAGCTATTTTGAAGTTTATATCAAATTTACCCCAAAATAGGTAATGTTTTTGTCATATTTTATTGAGGACTTGGTATAATTTCCCCTTTTCTTTGTCATAGCTCACCCCCAAAACCCATAACATCTCCTTAATTATATTATATCGTGTCAACCACAAAGAAAGTGTAATTCTTCGTCCGATAAAATTCACCAAAAGTTAACAATTTCAGTCAATTCGTTAACCACAATCAACCTTTTCATAATTTTAATTCTTAGGCTTTTTATATAGCAAATAATTCTAGATAATGGAAAAACTAATAAACCTCAGGGTGCGATGGGTGGGTTTCTAAGATGGGAGTGAAGGAACGCGATAAAAGGTAAGTGTTTTTTCAGTTTTTGTAGCAAAACTTTTTTTTTTTGCCAAAATAAATAAAATATTGCTCCAGTAGAATCTTAAAGAGTTTAATGTTATTCATCAATGACTTCATCAATTTTTGAATATGTCATAAGCTTAGCGGCATTAGATGGCAAACTTTTTAAATGGCGACAAAAAGTTGTCATTACATTTTAGGACAATCTTGACAAATATTCAAGAACTGTTGATTTCACTATATGAAGAAAATTAAACCCGATCTTTCTACTGATAAATATTTGATTTAGTTTGAGAAAAAAAGATTTTAATACAAAAACACTTAACTCTTCTCGCGTCTCTTACAGTCCCATTTTAAAAAGTTAATATCGAACCAACTTCTTGTGGTCTACACGGAATACGGTTCTCACGGACTCTTGTGTACACTTAATTCCGTCACTGGAGGGTCAAATCTCTTACGGACCACGGACTAATGACCTTAAAGGAGGCAGGAAATGTAAACCGTGTCCTATCTTATTTGAGATTCATAGTAAACAATCAACCCCGACCTCTTACTCTAAATAGAACTTTCTAAGTCACGTGTTTCCATTGGTAATACATTGCGTTGAAGACAAACGTAATAATAACAATAATAACAGTTTACGAACAGATGAAACAAAGTTCAAAATAGCCATGATCTTTGTATAGCGCTCAAGGGCCAATGATATGAAAACCCCCAGTAAAGGTCAGCTAACCGTTAACATACTCTTTGTCGGCTTGATCTTAACATATAGTATTATAAATCACCCGATTCGGTGGTCGAATGAAGACGTTTCTCTCCCAATAGACCGTACTGCCTATGACGAGGAGATCAGGACTATCGAGGGTGTTTTTTCCTAAATGTTTTTAACAGTCTACCTCCACGTAAATGAGGGTATATATCTTCCGAATTCTACCTTCCTCATTACTAACCTATTAGTATAATGTATGCTGATACCCCAATAGAGTAGAAAGACGTGTGGTGCACAGTAAAAAAATAATATAATCATTAATTTTCATATTTGAAATCACTGGTTTACCAAGAAATAACTGCGCCCTCATCGTTTTCCCCCAACTTTGTCCACAAAGTATGGTGGCTTGCTTTTTTGTGGTTGTCGACATTGTTATAAATATTTATAACATGTTGACACACGCCACAATCTCAGCCTAAATTCAAACATATAAACTCAAATACACTCAAATTAGAGTTACGCTGGTCGTGGACACAACTAAATTTTCATATGACGAGCCTTTTATGATACCTATAGGAGCTACTAGACTACTTTCACGTTTTCATACGGCAAATAAGGTCATCTGCGTCTGTCACTTTTGATAGGTATTAACATTAGGTTTACATATCAAACCATACTATATTAGTAACATGTTATCATTGTTGGCCACAAAAAAGTTTATATTTTTTATAAGTGTATTTTTACCAAAATACTACTGTATATTCCTATACTGCCCTGGCACACGCTCTAATAATAACATTTGCGTTAATTAGTTAAAGAATTCTAGCCATTTTCCCGCTGCGGTAGTGATTGAGAGCGAGAGAAGGATATATTGTTTTGAATCAAATTGGTGCTACCAAATGGAATATCTTAACTTTTAGTCACATAAAATGAAGCAGTTGGCTTGTGAATATTAATAATACATCATTGGTGCCCGCCCAGTTTGCTCTTTATTATTTTTATTAATATATTAAAAATAAAATAAAACTTTTTTATTATTTCCATTAATTTATTTAAACTAAACACATAATTAGAATTAATCGTTTAATGCAGGGGCTTTCAACCATTTTACGGTTTCGTGCCCCCTCATTCGTAAACACTTTCTCAAGTAGCCCAAGAGTTTTATTTTAATTGATAATTAAAACTCTTCTCCCCTAGTCACACTAGTGGATTTTTTTCAACTAATTACTTAACTCATAATGAAGAGGGTTATTTTTAAAAATCAAAACACGTCTTCAAATATAGCTTGTTATTTTTACTTTCTCGCCAGTATTTTTTCAATTTTATATCAAAACTTTATTTGTTCAAAATAAATCATATAATTCTCAAGGTAGAAACATAAGAGTTTAATTTTATTCACGGTGTGACCTCAACATTTGTTTAGTATCTGTCAAAAGCATAGCGGCATTAGATGATAAACTTTTTAAATGAAGATAAAAAGTTGTCCAAATTCAAGGACATTCTTGACAGATGTTCAAGAACTATTGAGGTCATCGTGTAAAGAAAATTAATCTCTGTTTCTACTGCAGCAATATTTGATTTGTTTTGCCTAAATAAATATGTTTTGCTATAAAAAAATATATTCGAAAACACTATATTTTCGTCGCAATCACTGCCATTCCACCTTAAACATTTTCCTTCAAACTTTGTCCAAGTACTCAACTGGAAAACGACTTCACATCGGATGACATCTTCCGAGAGTTTTCCAAAGTGGGACCTCGGTCAGCGTGACATGGGTTGAGGCAGGTCACGTCTAGACTGTCGTGCGTTTGACATGCCTTCCTATCATATGTTCCGGAGGGAGCGGTTTGCACTTAGTTGCAGTACATTGTGGTTTGTTTCGTAATCCCGTTTGCGGTTGTTGGGGTGGGGATGTCAACTACACGTGACTTGCGTCGCGCGTGCGTGCTTGTGTGTGAGTCTGAGAGTGAAGCAAAGGCTCTGATCAAACAAAGCGTCCCACCCTTCGCACACTTACAAATGGAAACTCGTAGGATGAAAGCACTTTGTGCCTTCGGGTACGGACAGCCACGACCTTACTTCATGGTCCTTTGTCCTCCTTCGCTTTGTGATGGTTGTTCGAAGTGTCACTGTGAACACAATATAAAGTAATATCCATAACTAGTATACACGTGGGTGTGAAAACACTTGTCTTCGCGATAGACTGAACTGATGGTGGCAGGGATGTCGACACTCGAAGCTAAGTCGGGTTTACCGAAGATTATTTATTTTACAACAGCTTTTATCGCTGTAGTTTTATCATTTCCTCTCCGCGTTAGTGTTCTAAATACTTCCCTACGCATTATTAACGTTTATATTAAGTATTTAATTATCTTGGTGCTATACGTACTAACAATACAAAATATAAATTATTTGTAGAGAGGGTGTCATATCGATAGTGGCCATGGAAATAATCATTCAAACCATCATCATCATCATCATCATCATGAATTGTTTCCAGCCTTTGGCCAGGTCCGTTTAGTAAAATGCCTCCATCTCCCTCCCTCTGTCCTTCCACCATTCTCTTTCTGCACTCTCTTCCACTCTCCTTATCTCATTCGCACACTTGCTGCTATCTGTTCCTCCCATCTCTTCCTTGGTTTCCCTTGCGTTCTCTTCCCTTTTGAAAATATTTGTAGAGCATCCAACATGTCGGAGGACAGTTTATTTGCATTGCAGCTCTCCACGTTAGCACCACTGACAACTGCATAGCACTTGACTTGTCGTATTAATAGCTAAAAGTACTATAGTTATATTGCCATTTTGAACTGTCAAATAAGATTATTTTAGGAGCGTCTGATTTCTTTGACTCATCTATCTGCAAGGTGTGTATAGTAAAGGACAGGATTATCAAGTGCAAAATTAAAAGAGACGTGAATAAATTGTGGTACGTTTGGAAAAATCATTAATTTCCTGGAGTATGAAGGACTAAACACCCTACCCGCTTCAATGAACGAATGGTTTAAGGCTTCACTCTCGTGCTATACTGGACAGGTGATGACATGGAGATCAGGGTTTAATTCCTGTCAGGTCACTGAGGTTTTTTTTCCTGAATAGTTTTTCACTCTCCTTCCACACAAATGCGGGTAGATGAGCTCTAAAATGCTTACTTCTTCATCTCTACCTTATTAGAGTAATTATTATTTAGGCGTATAGTCTGAATAGGTAGTAAGACGCGGTGATAAAAATATATAAATAAACACCTCCCATGCGCCCGAATTGGGTGTGAGGCGGGCGGGCACAATATGCGTGCAGCCAGCCCCGGTGGTAGTAACAGAGTGCGTAAAGTCTCGACAAACGCGCTTGTGTTCGCGTAATGCGAAAAGGATGGCAAGACCTCCACAAATAGATTAATAGCCTTGAGTAAGAGCACATTGGGTTGGGTCAGTCCCACTGGAACAGACTTGGGAAGTGAAGTACTTTGGAGAGGCTTTGCGCAGTTGCCAAACTGTTGGAACTAATGGTCATCTCCGTCTGCACCAGTAGCTGTGTTTTGTTTTATAAGGATGGGCACATTATAATTTAGAGGAAGTGTACCAGCATTTGCGAGGAGAGAAAGAGAGAACGAGAAACAATTCAGAAAAAAACAACCCCACTGGGTTTTGCACCCTAATTTTCCTGCTTAAACATTGCTAACACTAATGAAAACATTTAAATTTGTAAATTACCGTTCATTTTTGTGAGATCACTCGTCTGTGATCCGTTTTTAATTTATCTTTCAATGTTTTGAGTTTCCGTGATCCATTTTAAAATTTATCTTTCAGTGATGTGAGTTAACTCTTCCCTTATCTTGTTTTAATTTATTTTTCAGTTATGTGAAATAACTATTCTGCAATCCATTTTTATTACGTAATAATTCGTGAACCACCGGTGGGCCACAAAATATATTTTTGTGGGCTGCAGTTTTCCATTCCTGGTAGAGTATAATGGGGGAGAGTAGGATATGGGTCTTGGAAGTACACATGAAACAATTTACAAATACTGGTCTAAAGGTATTTGGTTCGATTGCCTAGAAGGGTCCAAAATATATCATTGTAATACTAAAGTCATTTTGAATCTTATCCACCTTAAAAATATGTTGTCTTATTGACAAGTGATTTTAACTTACAAGTAGAGACACTGAAGTAATAATATATCGGGTCTGTAACAGATGGGAAACCCCGACGTTAGGTACTCTCTTGCATTAGACCACGAACCACTGCAGCCGATACGTGAATGGGAACTTTAGATGTATCGATTTCACCCGTGCCATTTAAATGTTGAAAAAAAAATTATGGGGGGAAAAAAATAATAAAGGAGGATTTTTACATCCATGGCGTCAAAACACGTTTGCATAGTGTAGGCCTAAATTTGCAAATTTGTCTTTAATGATGTTCTACCTGCCAGAAAAGGCTGTATACTGTTAATAAAATTCAATTCAGTGATCTAGCTACTGTTGTTAATGAAATTCTTTAGTGATTGCGTTTTAATATTACGCGTCTTTCTTTCTATGTGTTATTTTTCCATTAAACATGTGTATTTCATTCCCGATCATACATTCCCGTAAAAAATAAATAAAATGTATTTTTATAGCAGGTAGCTCATTTAAATTATATCCATGTTGAATTAATATATATTTTTATTCTGTGTGTTACGTTCCTTTTCATAGTAATAGTTTTTTTGCGTTCTTTATTAAAAAAAAACCTACTTATTTCCATATACAACGTTGTTGGGGTATTTTCTTTACTAAATATGGCTTCCTATTTCTCAACAAGAAAAGCGTGCAATGATTACCAAGAAGCCTCGAAGGACAAGTTATTCTATTGTTGTAAGTAAAGAATTTGAAACGAAAAGCATTTTACATTTTGTGTCGCAGACATTTCGTACTCGTGGTTTCCAATAAGAAGTGAAGTATCTCGGTAACATGGTTAGTTTCAAAGTCTGACATCTTGGCTCAGTCGAACGCGCTAAGGGTGCCGGGTTTGATTCACGACATTGCCGATATAATACCAGTGGTTAAATTAATCGGTGGTCCCCCTTTAAATTGGTGGCTTTTTACTTTGGGGACTGGATTTTGTGTCTTTCATAGAGCTAAGATTTTAAGAGATATACTTTTATAACCAGTGAGTTCATATAGTGTGCGTTAACTAAATACCCCAAATATAGAAAGTATAGAAAGTAAAAGTTAGTTCCTGGTACTCTTTAGATAGAATTTCATCAAGTGATAGCGTTATTAAAGACTTCTTGACGTAAGGGAGTATGCGAAGGACTTTTTAAGAAGACGTTCACCCACATTATCGTGGAGTAAAGATGGGAACATTATAGTTTACAATAATCGGAATGTTGTAGTTTTTCCCACTCTTTACTAACTTGGGAGACCAAGTTTCAACCCTGACCAGATGAATTTTTGTTTGTCTTTTCATCGCTATAGTTTTCCATATTTTCTTTAGATGATAAATGAAACATTTATTTAAAATTCACCACCTTAATCCAGTGTCCATAAGTTAATAAGGTCTTGTGACACTGAATGATGAGGGTAGGCTTTAAATAAATTCACCATAATTCGCCGATAGAGATGAGTAATACTGAGTGAAAAGAGTAAGTATTGAAGAAAGTCATCATAGTTCGCCAATGAAAATAAAGACAAATAGGTTTAAGTGTGTCTTTTTCATGGAAATGGGTATTTTATTATTATTATTATTATTATTATTGTGTTTTTAGGCCTTGGCATTCGTTGAGAGGTGTAGATAAGATGCCCTCACTAGCCGACCAAACACCTTTGAGATTGTCTGGTTTGGGTCGCAAGCTAGTCTCCACATAATACGAAAGCTGAAAATCACAATAAATGCGATATCAATTGCGACGTACCTTATTGTAAGGATGTTACACGGACCAAATGTAATTTACATGAGCCAAGAAATGAGAGGAGTAATATGTACGCCAAGTATGGTAACAATTCGTTAAATAGTACCAAAAGTTACCCGCTTCAGTGACCGAATGATCTAAGGAGTCACTCTCAGGTTGACCTTCTGATGATGGGGAGATAACGCTCACCACTCTCCTTCCACGCAAATACGGCTAGATTATCATTAAAACTCTTCCTTCCTAGCCCCTACCCGATTTGAGTAATTACCGAATATTCGTATAGCCTGAACAGGTAGTAAAACGTGGTTAATAGAAAAAAAATAAAAAGAGAACCAGTAGCACACACGAAGACAGACAGACATACACACAAACAAATCATTAGGTTTTATCAGGTTTTCTGGCCACCGCGTCTTGGTTCCCGTTTCGATCTATATATATAATAAGTTAACCTGCACTTTCTGAACAGGTTCATTATATAGACGCACGACTTATACATTAAATTAAATCTAGTAAATTTACAACGCCCAGACCTCAGGCGTAAATTCATTACTGAAAAAGAGGGAACCCCCATTTTATCAACGATAAAATTCTTCGACCATGTCGGGAATTGAACCTGGAACCTTTAGCTCAAAATGCAAATACACTACCTACTTAGCTAAGCTGTTGGACCAAACATATATTATTAACTCATGTGTCGCACCACAAACTGATACATGATGGTTATTCCCGGAATCAGTCCTGATAGATGAATCAAATTCAGTGAAAAATGATAACCTGGATATGAGAATCAAACCCATTAAAGCGCAAAGCCAAAGATTCCGGGTTCCATTCCCGTGTTCAGGCTGTCATTTTTCACATAAATGAATAAACATATATTGGGTGACCTGGTGGTCTAGGGGTAAAGTGTCGGACTTCTGTGCTGGGGTCCGGGGTTCAATCCTCGGTCCCGGCACAGACTTATCTGATTACCAAACCCTTCCTTCACCTCTGACAAGACGTGTGTTAATCACAGCTTGTGAATGTGAGGAATGCCAGGCCTCCACCGTGGTTCGAATTCCACGTTAAACCGTAGATCCTCCATTACATCTCACAATCACCCTACCACTTACACATTAGCGTTAAAGTGTACAACCCGAACGGTTAGTAAGACGCGGTGGTAATAATAATAATAATAATAATAATAAACATAGATTCATCACGCTGGTGGAATAAGGATAAAAAGGTTAAATGGCATAGAAAATGGGCCTGAGTTTGCGTAGAGGGAGAGTATTAAACCGTTTATGAAAAACCATCATTATTACACACTACTAAAATTCGAACCCCAACCCCCTATTCGCCAGCTATACAGTCCAATACGAGTGTGGTACGTTAGACCATGCGACCATTGCTGCAGGTGTTTAATAAGTCTTTTCCCCGTGAAACCATAATCAAAAACATTGGCAAGACTTTTATATTAGTTTGCTCCTCCTTAATGTGGGAGTGTAGGGCTCACGAGAAAATGTGTTTTTTGAATTTCTTAAATCAAAACTTTTTTTGTTGTAAAAAATAAACCAAATATTTCTCTGATAGAAACATAGTTTAATTTTCTTCACGTGATGACCTCAACAGTTCTTGAATATCTGTCAAGGGTATCCTGGAATTTGATTAAAGCCCTTTCTCTTCATTTAAAAAGTTTCTCATCTAATGCCGCTATACTCATGACATATTATATTCAAGCACTTTTGATACCACCATGTGACTAAAATTAATCTCAATGTTTCTACTTGAGAAATATTCTTTTTATTTTGGCAAAACGAGAAAAAATACTTTGCTTTAAAAACTTCAAAAACACCTTAACTCGCGAGCCCTACTCGCCCACCTTTACGAAAGGCAGCTTGAGTATATTTGGTTCCCACCGAGTGTATTTCACAGGCCCTATCTTGATCCCATGGGCCCAAGTGCTGCTAGGAAGGGTCAGGCGAAGAAAGGGGCATTACCTGTGAGCCAGCTATAGAAGCAAATTGATTCAAGGCTGAATAAGAATCAAAATAATCGTGAAGTGAGGCCTTCCGTTCGTGACCGGAAATATAGTTCAAGTGGAATGCGCGTGTGCCCCCTTACGTTCCAAATGATGGACTCCTATTAAAAACAAATTGCCGTAGACAGTGAGGTGGATAAGTTGTTTTCTGAACTTTTCTTATAGCGAGGAGAAAAAAAACCACCCAAGAGATGACCAGATGGTCCTGCATAGATACGTGAGGATTTTGGTATGACGAACCTTTTAGAAAATACAAACATAATTTAAGCAGTCGACTCTGATATTATTTTACTATATGTTTATTGTGATTTTATAATATTTGGTAATATCTAGCAAAAGATACAGTTGTAGATAACATGGTTTGACATATAAAGGCATGAAAGTAGATCTAATTACTTTTTTAGCTGTCAAATAAGGTTCAACCTGTGAAAATTGGACGGTAGCCTCAGTTGTAAAGGATTAACACACCTGTACAATTATATTTCTTGATTATTTGCATTTATGTTCAATAAATAGTGGACTCATACATATTGAAAAATAAATCAGGCCATACTGATAGAGCAGCAAACATTTGCGGATATAGGGTGTCATGTGGTCATCAGAACGATACCTCCAGCCGTTAATCTCAGTTTTACAAACCGGAGCCGTTACTTATTTGTTCAAGTAGCTCCTTATTTTGTTCTCGCTGGGCTGAGCTGACCTCGTTAAAGACACATTGCTTCACGGGAAAATCTGTAAGTACCGTGGATCGAACCCGGGACCTGTAGATCTTTATCCAGGAAATCTGAGTACTAGACCCCATAGACGACCCGATGAGTATAGCGGAATTAGATGAGAAACTTTTTAAATTAAGAGAAAAGGTTTTAAACAAATTCCAGGACACCCTTAACAGATATTCAAGAACTGTTGAGGTCTTCATGTGAAGAAAATTAAACTCAATATTCGGTTTATTTTTACAAAAAAAAACAACCTTTCTTTAATTAGGTATAAATATCCCATACGATTGCTGTGTGTGTGGAAATACAGGATTACACTTTGCAGAGTTTGCTCGCGGCTTGAAAGAACCAGCTGCTTCACAAACAGGCTTCAAGCAGAGGCCTATTTAGTGTCTGTTTCTGTGCTGCTGGCAAAAAGAAAGGAAGGGGAGAATTGCTTGCATTATGGATTGTTGAAGGAGGGGTGGGGGGGGGGGATCGGGGAATTGTTCCCAGGGTCGTGCGGCGTGCAAACGACCGCATACGGGCACAACTTTATACAGGTTTCACACACACATTACTAACAATATCTTTACAAAGTGTTTTGTTTTTATTGTGTTTCTCATCTTATCTCGATATTTTATGCACATTTTAATAACACAAATAAGTCCGAAATTGGAAATGTCTCTTCTCATTTTTTTGTGTAGGAAGTGTAGGGAGAAACAATTTATAAATAAGAAAATTAGTAAACCCATCCAAGAGTCGAACCCCACCGACCTTCCTGACATGGGCAAGACAGACTATAATAGTTTGTTATTTAGTCCACCTGGTCACCGGTGTGTTTGTAAATAGTATGTTTTGTAAATATGGATGATTATCTAGAGTTTTTCTTTAATGCTACGTGTTTTACTGCCAGTTTGAGCTATTCGCCTGTTTTGCCACGCAGGAGGCGAATTTTCAAGGAAATACATAATCATTTGCCTGCATGGATGTTGGGAAAGAACACATATGGTAAAATACACAGTTATCGCTCTCGCTCCTCGCCAATGGGCCCAATCGGATTTTGAAACCCTTTCGATTGATACACAAGTCGAGCTAATTGGCGCTGAGCTATATTTGCACCATGTTTTTTTTTCACCGCGTAGTACCCGTTTGGAGTAGATGCATTCATTAATTACGCTTGTGGCATAGGGATAAGGAAGGTAGAGTTTAAGAGAAACATCCACTACCTGCATTTACTAAGAGGGAAAGTAGGAAACCGTTTAGGAAAAATCATCGTCACCATTTTAACAATTGACCCGTCAGTAAATGTTTTTGGGACTATTTATGTATCTCGTCAGACAAAGGTGACAGAATGAAGATGGGGAATCTTAAAGAACTTCACCGAAATCACTTCGATAGAAGATATAAATCACACTGCGATAAAAAAAAAAATCCCAAGTGCATCTAGTCTATTTTGAGTTGTGTCATACCGGGTCAGAACCGGGCGCGATAGCCGCTCGCGCAGCCCTATTGGCTAGGAAGCGAATTTACCCGTGTAGATGTATACAATTGAGTAGTAAAACTGGATCAGAACGAATGTTTCCCGCCCTATGAAATCAATATTGCTGGTGCGTTTAATTTAATCAGGTCACTGTGAATGCTTTGCAAGCTTATAGGCCACGTACGATGTTCAAACCGGCTTAGCGGGCGTGTCGGCAGCTGGTTTACCTCTTGTACCTCACACCCCTTTATTAGTATTAGCTCGTACGTGTGCACGCGTTCTTGTTACGCTACGGATTTATGAGCTGGTTTCAGAATATGCCAATAAAACTCGGCGATGTGTGGAAATAACCCACATTAAGCTTTTTATCAGTGTTTTTAATTTATTTGCATTCCATTTTTGTCGTTGGCTTTGTTAGATCACAGTCCTTTGGTTGCGTTGAAACTGCGCATATTATTTTAATATATGGGGACATGCTTTGGTGGTCGCTTGGTCTAAGGCGACACTCTCGCAATAGATTAGCCTGCCAATGATGGGGAGATCGTGGTTCGATCCCTATCAGTTGTACTGATAGTGTTTTTTTCCCTAAATGGTTTCCTACTATTTCTCACGCAAATTCCTAATTTACCAAACCCTAGTGACAATTGGGGTGGTTCTCCTTTCGGGAAAAATACCTAAGGTGCTAGCCGGGAATCAAACTCGGAATCCCTAGGCTCGTAGCCAGGTGCACTGACCACACTACACCACGGGGCCGTTTCTTAACGTGTAGATAGGATGGCTTATATCTTGTAGGAACCCTTCCCTAAAGCACCCGAATCGAATTCTCGGATTCAAGCCCCGACCTCCCCGTCATCGCCAGTTAAGTGTTTTTCAGTTCCAGCTCTTTAGACAGATCGGCCACCGCTGTGAGTCCTTAACCCCCCGCCCCCCCC
>CABEEJ010000867.1:6158-18464 GCA_901482245.1 Timema douglasi | reverse complement strand
CCCGAGGTCTTGAGGAGGGAATGTAGGGGACATGAGAAGAGGGTTTATTTATATATATTATTTTTTTTGAAAAAGTTACTGTTTTCATCTAAAAAAACCTTTATTTTCTTTAGTTTATTTCGCCATTCTACTAAAGTATAAATGTTTTTCTTGAGCAGAATTGGCTCAAATCATTTTATATTTCTATGCTCTACATAGACTACCCTTCAGAACTATTAGTATATTTACACTAATAAGGTTGAGATGAGGAAGGTAAAATGTATAAGGAATGTACCCATATTTACATAAGGAAGCAGGGAAAATCATTTAGAGCAAACCACGTCATTACACCCGGAATAATTTGAGCCCTGATATCCTTGTCACCGGCAAACCATAAAATACGAGACTTATGCCACTGTCCGCCTAAACACCGGTGAGAGTAATTACACTACTAATTAAAAATTATTGCTACGGGATGTGTAAAGTGTTTTACAAAAATCAATTCTTCATCCTCTTGTTTACGAAGGATAGTGCGATTACATGAAATAGAATGGAAAGCATTATATTAATAAAGGATGGGGGTGGTGCGACCAATTGTCTCGCCAAAACTTCGATGTTTTAAAGGTGTTTTTTCCATGAATACATTTTAACTATATGGCTATTAACGACTTAATCTTGGAAGTAGGAATGAAGAGGATACGTTTGAGGGTGTGTACCTTTATTAGCATGTGGTGGCGATGAAAAAATCACATAGATAGATAATAATATGTAGAAAACTATCCCAGAAGTAATTCAAACCTTGACGTCCACATGTGATTTATCGCTGTCCAAGCTAATATGAGCCCACTTTCCTTATAACACACCCCTCTCTCAGAATAAATTCATTAATAGCTTTGTTTTTGACCTACTAATAAATAAATGCAAATAATAGTTAAACTCTATGAACAAAGATGATGCCTAGGAGAAACACAAAACTAGAGTACACAATAGCCGGTATTAAATGAAAATGCGTTGGGATTGGCGATGTTTAAAAATGTTTGTAGATTGAAATTTTTGAAGTGATTTGATGGACGTCTTTGCTTAAGTTTCGATAATTTACAGCCATTATGTGACATTAGCTTTTTTATATTCGTATATATTAGTATATATATCAAATAAGTGTCTACGATTAATAGCCTATAACCTAATTATTATTTTCTAATTAAAAGAGGCTATAATCCATATGACGTAAGTTTCTATATCATGTACACCCGTGCCTATAGTCGCCATATGCATATATGTATACATAAATACGTACACACATACAGTATGCCATTGAAAGATTTCTTATCTGATAGCTATAAAAGTAAATAGAACTACTTTCACGTATTAATATGCCAGGTCATGTGATCTGCAGCTGTCACTTTCGATATATCATATCAATACACATATGATAACATTAATAATATAATGGATTAAATACCCATGTTATTATATTTGTTGGTTACTGTTATAGCCGCATCTAAATATCATATTCTTCCAGTTGAAAAATGAAGCCTGGGCTGAGTCCCAGGTTCATTTCCCGTATCTAGGTGTCATTTTTTAATTTACAGAATTAATAAAATAGTAAAGTGTTGTTAAAAGCAAAATAATATTTTGTTTATGTTTTCTAAAGGTGATTCCTACCAAAATCCTATGCATACACATTCACACATACAGTCCCTTTGTAAAGCACGTGATAGAAAAAAAAACTAACTTAATTTGAGACAGTACACCCAAATATAGTGCCAGAAATGCTAGCATCTATACGCATCGGTGGTTGCTTGGTCTAACGCGTCACCCTCGTGTTGATCTGGATTGCTGGGGAGGATGAGATCGGGGTTCGTATTCCGATTGGGTATATTGAGGGTTTTTCCTTAAATGATTTCCCACTCTCCTTCCAAGCAAATGTGGGCGTAATTTTCTAAGTAAATTACCTAATTCATGTCTATTTCACTGGCATGATTAATGTATGGGCATTGCCCACGGGTAAGACGTGGAGAAAAAAAAGTTGATATTTGGTTAGTATAAAATAATTAGAATCCCCCCCTGTAATCGACTCAAAACTCTCTTCAACCATAAAACCACGGGGTCAAATCAATAGTGTTAATAAATAAAGGTGAATTGCTCTACGGGGGATAACGGGATTGACGTCAAACCTAGACGTTGTTACCCTTCCTTCTTGAGGGTCATTAAGAGCAGACACACGCCCATGCAATATAAAATATATGTGTGTGTTTCATAGCTTGCGATATCGATCTGGCTCTGTGTTGACCACATCATCCCCCTGCCCCCCCCCCCCTACTCTCCTCATACCGGATTCGCGATCTTGGAACTGACCGGACTGTTGTTAGCACGCGACCACTCTTGCGCGACTGGCTGGACTATGAGCCTTAACTCCCATTTTCACCGTCGCAGAACTGACCAGTGACGTAGGTACGCGTGAAGTTTGAGGGCAGGGTCTGGTGCACTTTTCTTTTGAGAGGGAGGAGGGCTACGGTAGCCTACATTCTTATTTGGAGGAGGGTTTTAGTACACTTCTATTTGTGAGGCAGATGTAGTACACCTCCATCCTTTGTGGGTGGTACAATCCGCATTGGTGGCCGCATGGTCTAAGACGCTACTCTCGCAGCAAACTAGACTGCCGATGATGGAGAAATTAAGGTGCGGAGCTCGATCGGGTCTACTGAGGTTTTTTCCGAAATGTTTTTACACTCTCCCTCCCCGCAAATGCGGGTTCACTTCCTCTATATTCAACTTTCCCAATTCCTAGCCCACTAACGTAATTAGTACTTAAGCGTATAACTTGAACAAGTAGTAAGACAAGGTTCTGAATATTAATATTTTTATTAAAATATTCTGTTGTGACCCCATCAAAACATGTCATTATTTGATAGAGGAAAGCTAGATATAGGTTTTTAACATTTTGCTATAATTTCAGAAGGACATATTCTCGCATAAAGCGTCGTTGAACTTCTTTTTAAACTTTAAACTCAAAATTTAAACTTTTTAAACTTGTCAGAAACCTACTGATAATTTTTGCCTACATTTGGTTGAAAATTATATTTAAAAATAACACACAGTCTTAAGCAATACGGGATTTCTAAACGTACGTAACTTATCTTAGTGCACCCTTAAGTCGCTTAAGGTCCTGGGCACTTCGCCTATTTAGGGAGGCAATGGGTGAAGAAAGGGTTCTAGTACACTTCTCTTCTATGTGGTAGGGCAGTATGTTTAATGTTAGGAAGAAATTACATGGCTTAAGTTAGCTTGTGGGTCTGATTTTTTTTCTTTTATTTTTCTTCTAGAAAACGTACGTTAAGAACCTCAATCAAGACAAAACCAAAACCGCCCCGGTTTTTAACCATACCATAGTTCTAAATATTCTCTTTCAAAGGTTGCTGGTCAGTTTAGCGCTCTTGAGCACATTCAAGGACCTCCCCAGAAATATCACCTTATGCTTTATCCTAAATATATATTTAATAACCACTGTTTGGCTTTCTCTCCCCTTCATGGTTAATATCGCTGGAGTTATTAGAGCAGTGTTTCTCAAAGTGTGCTCCACGTACCACTGGTGGCTTAGCTGGATCGCAGGAAGTTTTACAATAATGATGAATTAAATAATATTGATCACATAGAACGCAAAATATTAAATATGAAATATTCAAACTGATCTCTAATTTATTTCCTTGGTAGACACAAGTCACATAGAAAAGGAAGTGTGTACCAACTTTAAGTCAACAAATCTGAGTAATTATTTATCAAAAATTATGATGCTTCAAATGTTAAAAATAATCAAACAACTACTTCTTAATTAGATGCAATTATATGATTTTGCTTTTCAACATTTAATTTAATGAATTAATTTTAGTCTTGATTATGTACCGTAATCCTAGAATGAAAGTGCCTAAATATATTTTTTATCCATATTTTCATTTCCCCCCTCTACTTTACTCTGAGGTCCTCGTTGGTCCCTCTGTGCGCATAACTTCCATTTAGTGGTCCTCCATCACAAAAACTTTGAGACACGCTTAATTATAGTGAACTCCGAACTACTTTTATCATGAATCATATGGATAAAGCGATTTTGTGCTTTCGGCCACGATAGAATGGCCCTTGAAAATGTTTATTAAAATAACTCTCAAAGAAATGTATTTAGGAAATGATTGATTAGCTACACAGTTAATAACTCTTCATCAAAGCTGTACATTTTTAGGGTTTTTTCTCGTTTATAGTCAGATTGCCATAGAAAAACCTTATTTGACAATTCAAAGGCCAACATGGTAATAACATGGTAGGAAAGGTTTGATAGTTACATAAGCTACTTTTATTTTTTAGCACCGCGTCTTACTACTCATTCATATTATAAGCCTATGTATTAATTACAGTGTACCTCGGTGGTATTGGGGTAAAGTACTCGCCTCAGGACCCGATGATCGTAGATTCAAACCCAGCTGGGGTCAACGGATTTCTCTTGAGTGATAAAAATTCGTAGCACAACTTCTTTTGGAGGGCAAGTAAAGCCGTCGGTCCCATGCCTATTGTGGCATGTAAAATAACTCTGGAAGGTGTGTGAAAATACCTTTCCCGGAAAAGTTGGTAGACTCTTTCACTCTTGCTCATAGCAATTGTTATGTGCTGATATAATTAGTTGGTTCAGAAAGACCATGTTAAATACCCAAAATAAAAAATAAATACTAATTTGTTAGGAATTAAGAAGGTTGAATTTAGAAGAAGTATGACCGCATTTGCGTGGAGGTAGAGTGGAAAAACCTTTAAAAACCTCAATACACCCGACCAGGATGCAGCCATGATCCCCCAGTCATCGGCAGTCTCATCTATTGTGAGAGTAGCGCCTTAGACCATGCAACCACCAAAGTGGGTCACAAAAGCTACTAAAACTAATTGTATACGTAAATTCATATTGTGAGCATAGTAATTATATAATAACAATAATAGTATAATAATAAACAGTAAAATGTTATAAATATGACGCCAAAATAAAATATGTTACTGTAGTATTTCATAAAAGGTCCTTTCTACCATGTTCTTACTTTTTTTAAATTAATACTACCCCTAATTTTGTTGACCCATTTTTAATTATACTAATGAGTTAGGGGAATTATGATAGTTTAATCTAGACAAAATGTACCCACACTCGCGAGGAGGGAGATAGGAAAACCACGCACAGTACACCCGCTAGAGATTCAAACCCCCATATCCCCACCACCAGCACATCAGACTAGACGAACCTGAAATTTGGTCCGCGTGTCCACCGATGCGAATATGTTTTTACTGATGCTGTCACTTTTGACCATTATTGGAGCTTTTGACAGCTATGACACAAATTTAGTTACATTTTGTCAATGTTGGCTGCTCTAATTTTTTTTGTATGACTATTTTAATACATTTACATGTGGTTTCATCTTACTACATAAAAATAATTAATATTAAGGAAATAAAAAATGTGGATAAGCAGCATTATCATTAGAAAAAACACCCTGGGAGGTGTTTGAGCTGTGACCTTTCATCAAGTCAAAGTCAAGTATGCTGGCGCTAACATAAACTATTATCTTTTTTTTTTAGCACCACGTCTTACTACCCTTTCTGTTTATATGCTTAAGTACTAAATTATTCTAATGGGCTAATAATTGAGAAGGTTGAATTTAGAGGAAGCTAACCCGCATTTGCGTGGAGGGAGAGTGGAAAACCATTTTAGGGGAAAACCACCACCATTTCACCCAACCAAGATTCGAACCTCGATCTCCACGTCCTCAGCAGTCTATCTCAACATAAAACTAGCGCGTTAGCTCATTACGCCACCGAGGCGGGTAGCTATCTAATCCATGGGGATGTTATCAGTTTTAAGGACAATAGAATGTATTTTATAAACATGATCAATTTTACCTCAATGTAATTTGAGGGGATCGATCAAACCGCTCCGGAGTCAGAGTTTAAAAGCATTATCCATGCGCTCATCCGTGCGGAACAGTTGGTAGTAGAGAATATTGTCGATCAGACGGTTTAAAAACCTTTCCAGGTAAGTTAAAAAAAAACTATTTTCTCCTAAAGCCCATGAGATGTGTTCTGAAGCTCACACTGATGACATATTGTGTCAATATTGACAGCTGGAAGCTATAATTAGCCTACACATTTTTTTCAACTCAATTTGGTGGCCGTATGGTATAAGGTGTCACTCTCGCAATATAGTAGATTGCCGATGACGAGGAGATCAAGGATTGAATTCAAGCTGGGTGTGCTGAGAGTAGATTTTACTAAATGGTTTTACACTCTTCCTCCATGAGAATTCGGGTACTTTTGCTCTAAATTCAAAATTACTCAGCCCTAACAAATTAGAGTAGTTAGAACAAATGTGGATAGTTTGAACAAATGTGGATAGTTTGAACAGATAGTAAAATGGGGTACCAAGAAAAAAAAATTGAAATTATTTATCAGAGTGTGAAATTAATTTTACAAATCTCAGTAGTTGACGAATTTAATCATAATATTATATCGCAGACTTTTGTGTGGATATAAGGTTGTTTAGAATAATATATTGACCAAGGGGGTAATGTACTTTACCGCATTGACCTCATACACCTACATCATGACCAATAGCAGGTCAGGGAACACCCTTGGCTTTCACAGTCACGAACATTATACAGGGTGGGTCATTGGTCACCTACCATCGTATGAAAAACGGGGCTATAAACCCGAAATTATGTTTACTTTATGAAAAACGGGGCTATAAAGCCAAAATTATGTTTACTTGAGGGCAAAATTGACAGGTTTTTATTTTAGAAATAAATGATCTTTTTTTTTTTCAAGGATGTACTGTAAATCTTAATACGTAATGAGTGTAAAATGAAGCTTTCATTAATTATATGACAATAATATATGCAACATTATAGCTTTTTTTCCCCCTTAATTTGTACACTATTCTGAAGATTGGGAGATCGGGGTTCGAATTCCGGTCGGTTCTACTGAGGGTGGTTTTTCCTAAAATGATTTCCCACTCTCATTTCGCGCAAATGTGGGTAGACCACCTCTAAATTGATTCCTTCCACATCTCCACTTCATTAGAGTAGCTATCATATAGGAGTATCTGAACGGGTACTAGGACACGATGATAAAAAAAAGCACACTGACTGTAGCTATATTCATAAGCTCCTGTGGTATTGTTAGTATGAAGAATACCGGTCATGATATCACTGGTTTGATTCAGGGCCATTTCTAATATAATATATTTATATTTTATACTAAATGAGGGGTTCGGGTCAAAAATATGATAACATTCATAGATTTAGTTAGATGTGATATTTTATTAATTAAACTTCTATGAAATCCTAAAATATAGCCTACTTAAGTACTCTATGGCATTAAGAACTCAATGTTCACTATACGCCAACTCTTTTTATTTTGAGCTAGTTCTATCAAGTCTACCTCATTACATCCTATCCCTATTTTGAGATAGTTCTACCCATTCCACTTTACTACATCCTATCTTTTTCAGGTTCATTCTAATGTTATCCTCTCATCTGCGTATAGGTCTTCCCAATGGTCTCTTCCCATTGGCTTGCTAGTCAGTACCTTGAACAAAGTTATAGAATCTTCCATTTGCACTGCATGTCCTGCCCACTGTAATTTACGAGACATTATACTAACAATGTCTTGTGTTGATCACAGGGTAGCTTATATAAATAACCATTATGTAACCTCCTCCACTCCCCAGTAGCCTCTCAGCAGGCGAGATTATAACGACAAACTGACCGAGCGATGGAAATTTGACCTATTATAAAAACAGCTTGTAGTTCAAGAAGTAACTTACCACGAATCACTGCTAACACATTTTTTCATAAAATAAGGGCCATAATCTTTTTTCCCCGACCCCCTCAAATTCTCAAGCTATTATTAGCATTCTTTCTGTTAGATTTGAGGACTTTAAAAGATAACCATTGGTCCCTGAAATATTACCTGTGTCCCGGACCGATTTTGCCCGATATTTTGTCCCCGATTAGTTAAATAAATTAATATAATTTTAAACTATATCAATTTGATAAAAATGTATAATCATGTCAATTGCTAAAAAGTTTTTATCCAAACTCTTGTAACAATGCACATCATAATATCTTCTATTGACGAGTATTTATAACTTATTAGGACTTGTTTTCTTTTTTTTACCTGTGCGTAGGATACTTTAATACACCTCACTTTGCTGGTATTTATAAATATATATATATGTGTGAATATATGTATTAATAAGATTGATAAACCTAATTTATTGACACCGTCCAATAAGACGAATATAAAAATAGCATGGCCAAATAATATAATATGCACCTTAATGGAAAATACCTTCTTCACGTTCCATGAGTGAGTCTAGGGTGGCCAAGGAAAAAAAAAAATTGTCACATTAACTAAGTGTGCCGTCCTAGTTAGACTTATTTAGTAGGATCGTCATGGGAATAATCTTATTCAACCTTTCAAAGCGTTAATAAATCTACTTGCAAGCCATGTGTTTTGCAAATATGTCTTATGGCGGACAATGTCATTTTTGGATACGCAAGGTTTTTTTTTTTTTTACAAATAGATCAACTATTTTTAAAGGCTCTTCTTATGGCGATCCGTCTGTGTATAGTATTTGTGTTCAGAAAGTATTTATTAAAATAAAAAAGAAACCGTGTTCTATTTTTGAACAGCTCTTCACTGCCCACCATATTTGTTGTTTGACCTTCGTGGGGTAAGTGTCGATTGACCTTTTTCCTTGCGAGTCTAGACAACTCTTTTGTTTGGTCGGTTCTGATGCTGCTTTGAAATAAAGGATCTTGCGATGAGCGATTTCACTCTTTAATACGCGGGACCTTTCTCTTAAAATGCCACGTGTTGTTTGCTGAAAGGCAGATGTACGATACTTAACGGGCTGTGAAAACTCTCAAAGATTCTTCTTTGTTTTGCTAATTAGAAGCTGAGATGGTTTGTTTAGTGGTGTGTTTTGCCTTCTTCACCTACCTCACGAGCTCTTTATGGTTAAGAATGAAGAGTAGTCTTGCTGTAACCCACGTTTAAATAAACAATGGGCAGAAAAGTTGTTTAAATAATTATTTTTATAATAAACATACGAATTAAAAACAACATTAAAGTGATGGATCACTTATTCTTGTATGACACAAGTAAGTCAATAAATTGACGAATCAAAGCAATGACTTTATTTGAAATTTAATTTCAAATACATGTCTGAAATTTTTATCTAGACCGTATTTTTAAATTTAATTTATTTTGTTATTTCTAATGGTAAAACAAATTGAAACTATTTAGGTCTTTTTTAGTTTTCTCCTAGCTACATAAATTGTGTCTACTCTTACTGAAACCCATTCATCCATAAATACATATATATATATATATATAAAGATATAGAAATAGGTAGATTTATAAATATATAGATAAATAGTGTGTATATATATATATATATATATGAGTTGGTAATATACACATGTTGTATACCTTGATTTTTGTGTGTGGACCGCTTCTTACTATCCTTAAGGGATATTCACATATTTACTATGATTGGGTAGGGATGATGAAAATAAAATTTAGAGGAATTGTACCCGAAATATAGGGGAAACCACCCCCCGTACACCCAACCCGAATTTTAATCCGGATATTACCGTCATTGCTAATACAGTATGTTGCGACAGTGACTATTTGGACCATTTTATCACCGAAATGGGTTTCATGAAGTTAGTACTTTTGGGGGAGGGGGATACGAACGTATCTATCAAGGCCGCACGGGGTCTGAGGCAGCGTTTATTAAACTGGGCTCCATCCTAGACATCTCGGGCTCCACGAGGCAACTATATAACATTCTATATATATAAATTAGGATCAGGGAGTAGAGCCCCGTGAAGATTGTTTTATTTTTAGTTGAATTTCGTTTTTTAAATCTCACTTTTCTGTGTTACTTCGTGTTTATCAAAATTACATGTTATCTGAGTGTTTAAGTATTATTTACATATTGAGACAATATATACAAAATTTAAATTCACTATTGTAACCTTATATATTTGCTTGAAAATTCTTTGTCAAGTTTGTCTCCATATTCAACACTTTTGTAGCCTAAAGTTAGCTTATACTACAACAAAATACTAATCATATTACAGCATGGTCAACATTTCTTCTTAATTTCGTATTTATTAAAGATTGTTTTGTAAAAGCGGTGTTATTTCGTTTTATAAGAGGATTTCGTGTAACAAGAAGATTTCGTTTTATTTCGTTTTTCAAAAACATTGTAAATCATATTTATAAACCATAAAAGGAAAAAAAACTTGATTCCGTCTTTGTATGGCACGTTTAGCTTTATCACAGCTCACCATTTTTACGGGGCTCTAGTAATTAGGATTGACACTTTTTTCAAATCTAAATAAATGACTTTTATGTCAAATTCGAAGTTATAACATGTGATATTTTCCATTTGTTTTAAACTTCTGTGCTTGTAAAATTTAACTCTTGATTTAGAATTTTTATAATATTAGTGTAATTTTTTATAAGGGCTCCAGCGTGTAAATTTTTATGTTCCAGAGACTCCTTTGGCCTAAAAAGTTTGGGATCCCATTGTCTAAGACTTCTACTGCCATCGTGAGATGATAATGCTTTTAATTATATAGTATCAGTAGAAGTCTTAAATTTAATTTCAGCCTAATTAAACAGATTACCGTGAACATAGGAAAAATTCCCTGTTCGGGTAAAATACCTATGGTACCACTGAAAATCGAACCCGGGACTTCGACTATTAGCCAGAAACGCTGACCTAAGGACCATCACTGGTTGGAATATCACTTATAATAAAACTTATAATTAGTGAGGTTTGAGAAGGGTTGCCGAAGCCCTAGACGAACATTTCTTATAAATTATTTCTCACTAATTGAATTTGTATTCGACCAACAAAGCATGTTTATAAACGTGTCCAGAGATAAGTCTCAACAACAGACAGTTTGACATTAAGAGTGACGGAACAATTTAAAATATATGTCTGGTCAAGCTTGACCGTACCTATCAACACTCAACGAGACGCCACTGGAACCAGTATATATTTACATCATTAGGGTCGGTTTAGGTTGAGGTGAAACATTTTGTAAAGTAAATCGTTAGTTCGCTTAACGCTCCTGTCAAACCGTAACTAGGAAACTTGGAATGAATACTTGGAAAGTCAGCGGCGCGTGTTTTCAAAGCTGACGGACATCACCCGAGGGCGTCGGTGTCTTGATGCGGTTTGAAGGTTTGTCAGAGGAAACTCTCTCCTTTGAGTGACTCAAAGAGACAAGTTGATTGGCCATCTAAATATTGCGGGCCTTTGGAGATACCTCATCGGCTGGTATAAGAAGTTCCTGATCATGTGGCGGAGAAAGGGGGACCTTCTGACGTCATATTCCCGACTCCTCACTTGTGGCTAGTCCAGACGTCGCTCCACTAACGTTAATCTGTTTTAGGATGATTAGTTTGTGATGCTTAGACGTGGTCAAACGACTACGACTTTCCATTTACAAATAGCGCAATAACTCGTTGGTTACGTATCATAATCATCATCATCATCACCATCATGAACAGCTTCCAGCCACTGACTGGATCTGTTTGGGACATAAGCTTCTCCGCCACCACCTTTCCTCTCACCATCTCTCTCCCTCCACCTTGGCCCAGTCTTCTCCTTTTTCCTCCATACTCCTTCTTACTCCTCCTTTTTACTCCACACTCCTTACTCCCTTTAGCCATCTGTCCCTTGGTTTTCATTATTCAACGTTTATCAAGAGCGTAGAAAGCTAGTTATTCTAGAGGAGGGGTACACTAGAAAATGTTATCATGCTTTTAGCCAATAAAAGTGTAAATCGGTATATGGACCCTCCAGGGGAGTCTATCGAATTCCAAAAGGTTCCGGACCCATCCCCCCACCCCTTTTAAACCCTTCCCTTTTCTACTCTTTTGCCATTTATCTAGGTCTAACGTAGTAATATATTTAGAACTGGAAGCCCACGTAAAGGCGATCTAAGCTCAAATTTAATCCCTTTAATCATTTTGTCTAATATATTTTTAGAGCTCACCACATCCGCCGACCGCTGCCAAAGGCCAAGGATAACTAAGAGATTCACTAAATCTTATCAGGTGGATTTACATTAGTATGCTAATTTAATGGAAGGTTAATTGTGGGAGGAATTCCCACGGATGTTGCAGTCGGGTGGTATTTCAAGTTTATTTAGTGTATTTATTGTTCGATTATTTGCCACGATCGACAGCTGGATATAATATGACCCCCCCCCCCTC
>CABEEJ010000866.1:195261-206704 GCA_901482245.1 Timema douglasi | reverse complement strand
ACCTGGTGGTCTAGGGGTAAGGTGTCGGACTTCTGTTCTGGGGGTCCGGGGTTCAATCCTCGGTCCCGGCACAGATTTATCTGATTGCCAAACCATTCCTTCACCTTTAAAAAGACGCGTATTAATAACAACTTGTGAATGTGTGGGATGCCAGACCCCCACCGTGGTTCGGATCCCACGTTAAACTGTAGGTTCTACATTTCATTTCACAATCACCCTACCATTACACATTAAGTGCGTATAACCCGAACGGGTAGTAAGACGCGGTGATAATAATAATAATTATTATAACAACACTTTTTTTGCCAATACTAATTAAAATATATTTTCAGCACACATTAAGTTTAATTTTCTACACATTTCTATCACAATAGTTCTTAAATATATGACATGATCATCACGGGACTCGAACTTTTACTTTTTTTCCCCCTCTTCATTTAAAAGATTTGTGTTAAAAGTTCCGTGATGCCTTTGATAAATATTCAAGAAATATTGAGATTTAAGTGTGTATAAAGTTAAACTAAATGTATTTGATGAAGCAAAGTTTTATTTATTTTGGACCCGAAAGAGTTTTGTTGTATAGACTTAAAATATCCAGACCTTAATTCGCGTTCCCACTTTCCTCCTTTTCACCTTAAATGGACTAGTCCCCTGCTGCGATCACTGTTCAACATTCGGATTCAATGAACTGTCATTCGGTTGTCATAAATTATTTATAGTCTTAAATCAATATTTCGGCCAATATAAGATAAAATATAGAAAGCTGATTTTCTTTTGTAGATAATATAAATGAAAAGTTTTTTTGTTTGTTTTTTTGTTATAAATATTGAAAAACTATTGTTACCGTGAATATTTAATAAGTAAAAATGATTACGGATCTTGAACTCAATAAATTGGGTTTTAAAATAATATGACCATCTCTATCTTTACCTGGGGTTTAACAAATTGATGAATTTTGTTTAAATTGGTTATTTAGATGTAAAATGGCTACCCTTTAAGGTGAAACGTGATTTTAGTTTTAAATGTGATGAATGGTATTTGAAATTTTGAAATTTTTCAAAAATTGTTAAAGAGATTTAGTTTAAAACGAATATCTGTAATATAAAGAGATCTCAAGAAATAACTCAAGTTTTGTAATACGTTAGTGCACTCAAGTGACAGTTTTAATCTCAGAGTACTAGAGTGTGCTACTAAGTGACAAATTTAATCCCGGAGCCCTAGAGAGCACTCTCGAGTGAAAGCTGCCATCTCGTGAGCACTTTTAAGTGTTACGTTACACCCGCATCGGTGGACGCAGTGTCTAAAGCGCTAATCTAGCAACAGACTAGACTGTCAAAGAGGGGGTGTTAGGAGTTCGATACCGGCCGGGTATATTGAGGAAGGTTTTCCCTAGATGGTTTTCCTCTTTATCTCCCCGCAAATGTTGATACACTCCCTCCAAATTCAATTTTACTAAACCCTAACCTATTAGTATAATTAATACATAAGCTTATGACCCGAAAAGGTAGTATGACGTGGTGCTAAAAAAAAATGGAGCCCTACAGAGTACCCTCAAGTGACAACTTTCATTTTGGAGTACTACTATAGTGATAAAGTGACAACTTCGACCTCCCCAGCACCATAGAGGTGTCCTAGTTGAGGCAGTGCTGATTCCAAAGAAGTAATAAAAACCAGAGACCGACGTTTATGAATAATATCTTGAGTTAGCCCAGGTGTACGTGGGGATCAAAACCTCAGTCAAACCTAAACGAGTCAATAAATTAAAGCAAGCTGTTCCCCTAGGTTGGTTTTCGTCGGTAAATAGTTGTTGAATAACTTACGGTGCTAAAAGCAAAGTGCGGTCGGCTATGGTAAAACTGTATTATTCCATCTGAGTAGAGGTGGTTGCCTAACCATGGGGGCTTCGAACATCGCTTGAATAGTGCGGCGATTCCAAGGATCCGCTAATCAATGGCGATATATCCACACCATACAATTTGTACCGTCGGTTTCAAAAGTGGATCTCGCCTATAGTTTAGTCAAACACGATTTACAATCAACTATGTTTGTTTTGAGATTCATTAAAAAGAGGTTCTGATGAGATCAGTTATATTGAAGGCTTATGAATGCTCTGTAATGCATATTTGAACTGTAGATTGACTTATTATTTATGGGGCATTTAACGTGCACTCTCTTAACCGACTGATTATATAAGAACACAATTTACAAAAAATTTAATTTTAAAACAGACACAATACCCAATCTTCTGGTCGTAAATTCACCAGTGTTAATGGGAGAAAAAACCCAGCCTCAGTTGCCACATGGTCTAACGCGCTACTCTCGCAGTAGTTTAGACTGACGCTGACAGAGAGAGATCAAGGTTCGAATCTCGGTCGGGTTTACTAAGTGAGACCCGCCTCGGTGGCGTAGTTGGCTAACGCGCTAGTCGTGTTGAGCTCAACTGCTGAGGATGGGGAGATCGAGGTTCGAATCTCGNGTTGGCTAACGCGCTAGTCGTGTTGAGCTCAACTGCTGAGGATGGGGAGATCGAGGTTCGAATCTCGGTCGGGTGAACTGGGGGTGGTTTTTCCTAAATGGTTTTCCACTCTCCTTCCACACACATGCGGGTTCACCTCCTCTGATTAAACCTTCCCAATTCCTAATCCATTAGCGTAATTAGTACTTAAAGCGTACAACCCGAACGGGTAGTAAGACGCGGTGCCAATAATAATAATACTAAGTGAGGGTGATTTCCCTAAATTGTTTTACACTCTCTTTCCTAGAAAATTCTAGTACAGTTCCTATAAATTTTAATCTTCCTAGTCCCTAAAACCAATATAGTAATTAGTACATAAGCATATAACCTAAATCAACAGTAAGACACGATGCTAAAAAAAACTTCTCTTGGGGGGAATTGTTTGGAAGGGGTGGGGAGTTTGGTTGATGACGTTTTAATGGTAAACGTGATCTTGGGTTTCCTTTACCCGTGAGAAGATTTTTTTAAGTCTATAGAATCTTGGCAGGGATATTTAACATACTAGTTGGGGAAGTGGGTTTATCTTGAAAAAGATATCAAGTGGCAATGTCTCAGGCCATTCAAGTAATACCGACCAGATAAGGAAACCAGCGTCCACTTTGCATGGGTATGTCATTAGTTGGGATGATCTGACACTGTTTCTTCCGGGAATATTATGTTTTCTAGTTGGTGTTGTCTCTACAATCGATACAGTCAAAACCAGACATTTCAAATCTATATTTGCAATTATAAATTCAGACTCATTGATAAAATTAACTAGTTGTGTTGGGTTTAACAACAACATTATATACTACAAAATGAAATCAAATAAAAATTATCGGGAAGTAAAAAGACAGTATCTATAGTTAAATGATTAAAAATTATGTAATTTTTACCACTTATAAGCTGCTTACACATTAAAAATTATTTTTCTTTAACATCTTATTAATATTTTGTTGTGTACACTTCATAATATGAGTGTCTGATTATACTACATTTCAGTTTCATATAGGCTATTTATTACTTTTTATTAACAATGGTACAAAAAATAGAGCAAAAAATAGCAATTTTGTCTGCTTTTAAATCGTAAACTGTAATGATTTGAAACCCGCCTCGGTGGCGTAGTTGGCTAACGCGCTTGTCGTGTTGAGCCAGACTGCTGAGGTCGGGGAGATCGAGGTTCGCATCTCGGTCGGGTGAACTGGGGTGGTTTTTCCTAAATGGTTTTCCACTATCCTTCCTTCACTTCCTCTAATTCAACCTTCCAAATTCCTAATCCATTAGAGCAATTAGTACTTAAAGCGTATAACCCGAACGTAAGATGCGGTGCTAAATATTATTATTATTAATGATTTGAAATCATTAAATCACTATTTATAGCATATAATTAAACACTTGTTAAAAATAGTACCTACTACATTTTTTTTCTAGGCTGCCACCAGATAAGTCTATTCCTATTTAAATTGGACTATACAAAGGCAATGTACCCGTAACATTTGGAAGACATGAAGGACGGCAACCCCTGTGCACGTGACAAGGATTCAAACAATAAAATATCCCGTCAATGAAGACCAAGCACAGTGCGAATTTAACACCCTATACCACGCGAGCACTAGTGCGGGTTCAAATGCCCATAAATAAACCAGAGTCCCTCTTTTTGGTCGAATATTATCTCATCTCTGAAGTTATAAACAAGCACAATCAACACCAAGAGAACTAAATCTAAGAAATAAGGATGGGGAAAGTGCAACCACATTTACGTGGATATGGTATATCAAAATCAAAGTGATGAATCTCATATGGAAAAATACCCCCAGTGTACTCTTTTGAGATTCGAACCACGACTTCGGTCAGTGGAAATACATTATTTCGTGGGCTGACGCCTCACACCACGTTACCCCCAGTGCGGGTCTCCGTGTAGTGAAAAAATTGTAGAACCTTTATGGATTTAAAAAAAAATAAGTATATTAAAAATTCCTTTCTCACACATAAAATAATTTAACACGCAACATCACTTAACGCATTGTTTCGTGTTCATTATACTTTGATAATCGGCCTTGTGTTAGCGTAACTAATGAAAATGCATATTGCTATAAATCACTGTACTATAAATAATATTAATACAACTAAACACTAAATGTAGAATACATACCGCTACGAAACGGTCGAATTATTAACATTTCATAATCACGGTTGTTACTAATTAATTAAGTTGGGCGTAGGAGCCATACTCGCAAATGTAATTTGGATCAACTCCACATCAAAGAAAAATTGTTTCCGACCCACTAGAGTGGGGCGTTAAAATAGTTTGGAAACAAAATTCGAAAAAAAAAAGGCCAGTTTGACGTCGAGACTACCTGCAAAAAACCAATGGTTTTTAGAAGGGGGAGTTAGTATTTATTTAACTATGTAACGTTAGTGGTTCCGACTTTGACAATGAAAGCGTGACTCGAGCCAGCGTTAGTTTGGTCTTGTCAGGTGGGTGGAGTTCGAGGCTCGAATCTCCAGCCGGGGGTAGAAATTTAGTTTTTTTTTTCCTTCTAAAAAGGTTTTTTACTCTCCCTCCTAGAAAAATGCGGGTATATTCACTCAGAAAGTCTTCATCTCTCATCTCTACCCAATAAGTGTAAATATAACAATATTCCGGACAGGTGGTAGTAAGACGTAGCGTATGGAACATACATATATAAATGGGAATATTTTATACCTCATTCCAACATGGAGAATATCCGTTTCTTTGGCCGAACGGTTTAGGATGGAGTGGAAGGGGACGCGAGAAAAAGCCGGCGTTTTTAAAGTTTTTATGGCAAAAAAAAATATTTTTTTTTTGTCAAAATAAAACAAATATTTCTCCAGTAGAAACAGAAAGATTAATTGTCTTCATATGGTGATAGCAACAGTTGTAAAATATCTGTCAAGGCTGTTCTGGAATTTAATGACGACTTTTTCTCTTAATTTAAAAAGTTCCTCGTCTAATACCACCATGATCACGACAGATATTCAACAACAGTTGATATCACCTTATGAACAACATTTAACTATATGTTAATACGGGAGATTTTTTAAATTTATTTTTGTAATTTTTCCATTAAACTACAAAAATACTGGCCTTTCTCGCGTCCCTTCCCATCCCACCTTAAGACGCCAATCTCGTGTTGGATTGACATGCTTCATTCGGGGAGATTGGGGTTCGAATCCCGATTTTTGTTTACTAAGGGTGGTTTTTCTAATTAATTTCTCACTCTCCTTCCACTAAAACAATAATAGATTACCTCTGAAATGCTTACTTCCTCATCCATACCCCCTTTAGAGTAATTATCATAAATGCGCATTAAGGTAGGTAAACGCGGTCATAAACAAATCGATATTATATTAAATATAAATTCAAAATATTAGGTTATTTAGGGCGGATTGAGGCGTTTTTATTATTATACGTCTCACTACTCGTTCGGGCTATACGCATATACACTTGTGCGGTAGGAATAAGGAAGGTTGAATTTAGAAGAAATGTATCAGCATTTGCATGAATCGGAGAGAGGGAGAAGAAAAAACACCCTTAATACACTCGACCAGGCTTCGGATCCCAACATCCCTTTCACCAGGGAACCAAATTCGCATCAACATGCCCACCCCCACTTGGATTAAAAAAAAAAGGGAGTATGTAAAAGAAAACCACCTCTTTATAAAATAGAAAAAAATTATAAAATTTCACTATTTTATCAATTTTACTTTAAAAGTATTAATAATATAAATGACAGCTGCAGATCACACGATTTGGCGTATTATTACGAGAAAGTAAGTCAAGTAACATTTTATGTTACTTGAAAATAGGAAATATTGTTTGAGCAGATTATGCATTTTAATGTGATTTATTTTGCAGTTAACGAATTGTGGTTTAGTATTTAGAAATATTTAATCAATTTATCGGGCCATTGGCTACGAGGATGCTTGTAAAAATAGTTAAAACATTTAAAACACAAACGGTTAAATTATTTAAATCGCGTTCTCAAATTGAGCCATACCGGTCGCTAAGGTTAAGTTTTATTGTCAGGAGTCACTGTAAGGCGTGTTACTTTCAATTAACCAGTTATAATATGTTTCATATAAAGTTTATGTTTATAGGAAAATCAAACAAATTAAGACTATCACTGATAAAATAAATTACAGTAAGTTAAAATTACAGTGACATATTGTGCGCTATAACATTTGCTAAACTCTATTACAATTAATTGCAAAAGTTTCGCAGCAGAGATGATGCAACCTTGATAATTAAAACCACCCTCGTTGAGAAGTAAAATTGAAACGGCCGAAATCAGCCCNTTTTTTTTTTTTTTTTTTTTTTTTTTTTTTTTTTGTGAAAATATAAAATTGTGAGCTGAGAAAGTGACTTGAACTTTGAAATTCGTGGTGCAGCTGTGACTTCTTGGAACGACGGGACGGAAGATAATGAAAAGTAAAGGCGGAAGAGGGGTGGAATAGGGATGTGGAGGAAACCAGGTTCGTGCCTGATCACGAGTCAGTAGACCGGCGTTCAACCCCTATTGGTTGTATCGAGTTTATTTGAATTCATATAGATTTATCATCGTCTGTTCTAGCAAATGGCAATTTTGTTCATTTTTCTTTGTATCCCTAAAATTCCTTCTCTTTGAGTTAATGTTTTTTTATCATCAACATAGTATTGCATAGTTTTAACACAGTTATAAGCTATAAACAATGATTCAATGATTTCAAATCATTACAGTTCACACATTATAAGGGGTCAAACTTTGCTTTATTCTTTTTGCGTACCATTGTTAAGGTAAAAGCAAATGAAAGTATTGGGCTGAAATTAACTTTACATTAATAGGTGGTGTACAAAATGATATATATATATAATCTATAATATTAAATATAAAATTAATTATATTAATAATTTTAATAGGTAACATCAATATTATAAATATGTATCATTTATGATTATATATATTTATAAAAAAAATGTGTTTTATATATATAATATATATATATATATATACATACATAATAAAAATAATACATATTTATTATATTTTTATTATCTTTTATAATATATATAATAAATATAAATATGTATTATTTTTATTGTATATATATATATATATTTATATATAAAATAAAAATACATATTTTTAATATTAATGTTACCTATTAAAATTAATATTATAATTAATATTATAATTATAGATATTTTATTATGAACACCTCATATGAATGTCTAGTTTTACTAAATTTTAGCCCCATAGAGGCCTATTAATTTCTTTTAACTTAACCATGGTACGCAAAAAGGATAAAATAGCAAGTTTAACCCGTTTTGAAATCATTACATCCCTTAAATATATATTTTACGCTTGTTAAGATTATCCAATTAAATTTTGATGACCCTATGACTTTATGAAACATACTACAGTTTTATTTTGAGATTAAAAAAAAAAAGTACCCCTCGTTCCCCAACTCGTTTGGGTTATACGCATATGCAGTGTTTCCATAAATTATTCACCCCATTACAGGCCTTAATAAATTATTTATTTAAAGAGCCACTTCAAAGCGGTTTACGGTAATTAACAACACAGCACAACTCAAGACTAGTTTTTCTTTTGCTCTGCAAATGATCGCAAAAAGTTTTGAGATATCTCCTAAAAATTTTTTTTATTAAGGTAATACTGGACGAACACATTTATGGACAACCTGTATATTAATTAATCTTATGTGGTACAATTAAGAGGAAAACAATCTTAGTCGGATTCGAACTTCAACCTACTAGTCAGTGGCAAAACAAAATAAGTGAGCTTCACATTTAGACCGCGTGTCCACCTACAAGGATTTGAGCGTATTAATAACTTCATATTTTTATTTTTACTTCTTGTTAGAGTGCTATTCAAGAGTGATACACATCTTTAATTTATTTAATTAAGTGTAAAATGAGTGATTTTTTACAAATGATTTTACACTCTCCTTATACTAAAATTCGGATACACTTCCTCTAAATTCAAACTTTCTCATTCCTAACTCATTTGTATAATTAATATATGCGTTTGACCGTAACAGTAATAAGACGCGATGCTGAGAAATACATTTATTGATTTAAAAATACACATTGGACTACCAGCATCAGTTGACGAGTGGAAAAATGTTGGATATGGCTGCCTTTCACATGGGAGGTCTAAGGTTCTAATCCTAGCCAGGTGAACTCAAGTGTGTTTTCAATATAACATTGCCTTCCCGTCTTTAGGCAAACGCGGGTTGACAGCTCACAGCTGACTTCTGATAGTCAACATTTAAGTGTATACCTAAAATTTGACTGTCAGAAGTGACAGCTGCTAAACACATGTTTTTGCAGATCATATGGTTCGGCGTAGGGATACATTATTTGGTCTGATAGCTTTACAAAGCCATCAGCTGTCAGCTGTCAATTAGCACCAAAGAAGCCATGGGGCTACTGTAGTTAATCTCGTGTTAAACGCACAAATTAATAAAATAATAATATATCCATAAATTAAAACATAATTTATCTATATAATGGTATTTTTCATGAGGTTTGGGCTCGAATCTTAGTCGGGTTTGCTGAGGGGGTTCACCTTATTTCTCTACGCAAATGAAGGTACATTTACTTTATTTATAGCCTCTCACATTCTTACTTTATAAGTGTAAAGTTTCCTGACAGTTAATAAAACGTGGAATACAAAATCAAATATCAGTTTTGCCAACAAAGCATTCGTTTTTATGTCGTTTAGGAAAAAAAAACCCATTAAGATTCAAAGGCCGATGGTAGGACTGCAGGACGATATAAGGTTTTCTTATGATGTAAAAAAAACTTCTATAATTTTTTTTCCCAATTATTTTATTGTGAAGATCGTCCTAGTCACATTAAATATTCAGCTAGCATCTTGCATTTCGCACAACTATAACTTTTTTTTCACTGATTATGAAGCTCAACTGAATTTCCCATGACGGTATGTAACACGCATTTTCATGCTAATACGAATGTTTAAGACAAAAAAAAACACATCCATGCTTGAAGACAAAGGAGGGTGAGGGTTATGCATGAACTCACGTAAATAATAATAAAAAATTATTAATCAAGGGTTTATTTTAATTTGTGATATTTAACGCACGTTATTTCAACTCAAGTTTGAGTCTGAAACGAAAAAAATAATTAAATTAAAGAATAGAAAAATATTTAAGACTTTTTTTTCTTGGCTAAGTCTCGTCTTGATACACATCTGGACTGTAAGAATATTTACATTAAATGAGGTAAGTTTAATTTAAAGATAGAATAGATTCAGCCCCAATTGCGTGGAAGGAGAGTGGAAAACATGAGGGGTGAAAAGAAACTCAATATACCATTCTAAAATATACTCTTTTTTTTTATCTTGCCTTAAGTACCAATAAAAACTCTCTGAAGGAGGGAGGGATGAGGAAGGTAACATTTAAAGAAAATGTATCGACATTTTCATTGAGGTATAGTGGTAAACGATATAGGATAACAAAACCTCAGTGCAACTTGAGGGATTTGTGGCTCGACTTTTCCCCGTCATAGGAATACCAGACTAGACGAGATTGACGCCTTATCTCAAGTAACTATATAGATTAAGCCACTACCTAAGGAAACAAATAAAAGCATAATCAAAATTAAATTAAAATTCGAAGCGTTAAATCTTTCTTAATGGAATATTTTTACCGTGGTTTTACAGCCACACCAGTAAATGAACCAGAGACTCTTGGATCGGTCAGCAAAAAAATCCATACCAGCGAGTTAAAAGTTTCAGACTTGGATTTAAAATTTAAAAAACTGTGTAAAACATTTATCCCAAGATAACGAGATATATAACACTTGAGTAAAAGTTGAAAACTACTGTACTAATATTTCCCTATCCGGGGAAACAAAATTTTTACAATTATTATCGTCCTCCTTCCATAAATATAATTTGAAGCAAGCATCTTATATCCCCCCCCCCCAAATCCCCGTTTTACTAATGCCTTAAAGTTATATCTAGCATCGTTCTCTGTAATTGAAATGAGGGGGAATTGGTTGGCGGTGAGAGGGGAGTGAAAGTGTCTCAACACTTGTCCCATTGAGATATTCCAAGATAAAACGAACACACCACAGACATAGGGTGAACATAACAAGAACTTAAGTATTTTTTATTTAAAACCAAGCTGAATATTCCTAAATTTGTTTAGAATTTGACCATAGTTCAATAGAATTTATCTATATATGTTTACGTAATAGTCGAAGACTAGCATGGGAAGAAGAATAGAAAAACCCCTGTGAAAAATCACGTATGAGTAACGAACCCTCAGGCGTTACTGGAAATTTTACCTAACCGTCAACGTAAACAAATACAATGTGAGTCTAACACCTTAAATCCACCGGTACGTGTAGCTTTTGCCTACTTTAGCACCAAATTGCTGTTTCAAACCTATCTTTTAATGCACTGTATTTGATCGAGAGGCATTTTAAATATTGGTTTATCTTTATAAATTATAATTGTATTTTAAAAAAAAAGCTATATGATTGGCAGATAAGCCTTATTAATAATATTAACTTTTAAAATTACTTATTTAATCCAATTCTCTTAAATTAATTAAATTGATTTTAATGTATGGTTCTGATGGGGAGTGACAATTTTCAAATAAAAACATGTTTGCATCCTATTTTTAAATCTCTAAATCACATTTTCATTCATGGAATTTAATTAATTTCAAACCCACTTCAGGGGTCACATGGTCTGGTAAAGAGAAGAACGGGGGTCAAATCCCGGTCGGGTGTACTGAAAGTGGATTTTATTAAATGGTTTTACAATTCCACTTAAATAAAATGCGGGTACATTTCCTCAAAGCTTTACCAACCTCGTTCTTAACCTGTTTAGTGTAAATATCCGGACAACCCAAACGTGTGATAAGATTCAGTGTGCAAAAAAAAAAAAAAAA
>CABEEJ010000866.1:179561-193539 GCA_901482245.1 Timema douglasi | reverse complement strand
GTTAAACTGTAGGTCCTCCATTTCATCTCACAATCACCCTACCATTACACATTAGCATAAGTGCGTATAACCCGAACGGGTAGTAAGACGCGGTGCTAATAATAATAATAATAATAATAATAATAATAATAATTTCTGAGGAAGAAAGATTGTTAAAAAATACAAACATTTCGGCGATCAACATTAGTACAATTTTTACTAAATTTGTTTCAACTCTTTAGTACCCGATAGGGTCACACGAATATTTTACTTAAGCTCATAGTCTAGGAATTTGAGGATGGTAAAATTTTAAAGGAAATGTTCCTGCAATCACGTAGAGGGAGAGTGTGAAACCATTTAGGAAACATCAATCTTAGTACATCCAACCGGGATTTGTACCCCGAGCTCCACATCACCAGCAGTACACTAAGTTATAACAAGAGTGACGCGTCAGTGGTTAGAACACGCGACCTCCAATTCGGATAACTTTTTTTTTTTAGAGTCGCGTCTTCTAAAACCCGTTTGGCTTGAATGCATAAGTTATAAGTACTAATTACACCAATGTGCTAGGATAAGAAAGGTTTAATTTAGAGGAAGTGTACCCATATTTGCGTGGAAGGAGAGTGAAAAACCATTTAAGAGAACTACCCTCAGCACACCTGACCGGGATCTAATCCCAATATCCCCATATTCGGCAGTTTAGTATATTGTTAGAGGAGCGCCTTAGACCATGCGGGCAATGAAACGAGTTTTACTGTATTAGTTATATTATTTTATCGGTAGAGAAGTTTTCTAGAGAATGTGACATCTTCAGACTATATGACGTGACGTATCCATGAATAAAACTATGGTGAGTAACTTTTGCAACTGTCAAATACCGTCTCTCCAACCGGAATCCTAATATAGCCTACGTACAGTAGCCCCGTGGCTTCTTTGGTGCTGAGTGACAGCTAAAAGCTTTGAAAAGTTACCAGACAAAATTATGTATCCCTACGCCGAACCATATGATCTGAAAAAAACATGTGTTTAGCAGCTGACACTTCTGACGGTCAAAATTTACGTATATACCTAAATGTTGGGCTATCAGAAGTCAGCTGTGAACTGTCAGTCAGCACCAAAGAAGTCATGGGGCTGATGTACTATAGCAAGCCTGATACGACACACACTAGATAAATATTGTTACCGATTGTCTCGCAGAATGAGTTCATGTGAGGCTCCCCAGCTTCCTCGAAATCGGAGATAATCGAAAGCGCACAAGAGGGAGAAACCTCATATCAAAAGCGCACAAAGAAATGGATCTAAAGGGCACATAGACCGTGTGTCAAAAGTGCAACAACAGCATAACGTGGGAACTTGGCAAACCTGTATTGTACACAACCCCCATCTCTCTTTATAATAATTATATAATAAAACTACAGATAGCAACCACCTTACTCATAACAATAACCCGGTTGTATTCTTTTAATTTAAAAATTACACCCGGACACGTGAATCGAACCCGGGACTTTTGGCTCAGTACGTCAATGCTTTGACCACTGAGCTATCCAGGAATTTTCCCGTGCCCAAGGTCTTTATTAACTCATATTTAAAGGCAGAGTCTGTGATGGACTTGCGGGAATCATCGGCTACAAATGTGTGATTTCATTAATATCACGAGCTATCAGATAACCCAGCCACCTTCAACTCGGTAGTTGGCTTATTGCAGCAGTCTGTACAACTATTATAACTGTACAAATTATCTTATCATGATGGATTAAATAGAGGGAATGCCAGGCCACCACCATGGTTCGGATTCCACGTTAAACTGTAGGTCTTCCATTTCATCTCACAATCACCTACCATTACACATTAGCGTAAGTGCGTATAACCCGAACGGGTAGTAAGACGCGGTGCTAATAATAATAATAATAATAATTATTATTATTATTATAATTAAATAGACAAACTATTATATTTGTTAATTATGGTTATAGCAGTATCCTAAAAAATATTTATTAAATTGAAAAATTACACCCGGACACGGGAATCGAACCCGGGACCTTTGGCTTAGTGCGCAAATGCTATCAAGGAATTTAAGCCGATATTTAGATGCGGCTATAACCGTCGGCTTAAGGGGAGATGGACGGGGATGCGAACCAAAGCCAGTGTTTTTGCAGTTTCCATAGTCGAACAATATTTTTTCAGTAAAATGAATCAAATATTGCTCCAGTAGACACACACAGAGTTTAATTTTCTTCACAGGAAGTGTGGTATCAACAGTTATTGAATATCTGTCATGAACATAACGACATTAAACGACAAACTTTTTAAATGAAAAGTGGTCATCAAATTCCAAGATACACTTGAAAGATATTCAAGAACCGACTAGATTACTATGTGAATACAATTAAATCTTGTTTCTGCTGAAGGAATATTTTGTTAATTTTACTAAAAACTTCTTTTTTTTTTGCTATAAGAAATTTCCAAAATACTACCCTTATCTCGCAATTCCTACCATCCCGTCGGTGATGAGTTCCACGCACCAAGGAGAAAGTTTGTCAACACCGACCCATATTTCCGTTCTTCCCACCTGCCCCCCTTTTCGGAAGCGCTCAGACATTATCCCGTGAGAATTAAGAATCCCTCGCCCCATCTTTCCCGAACATCTCCAGAGCCACGTGGGGGCGTAACGAATCCCCCTTTCCCCCCCTCTCGCTCTGGACCCTACCTAGCCGGGATAGCGCGGTTAAAATCTCACGGATCAGGGGACCCAAGTTTGCGCCCAACTTGGTACGGTTAAATCAAGGATAAACCAGATGTGGACATATTATATATTACTTACTATTCCTTTTACACTAAAACATTTATAGCTTGTGGCTAAACATTTATTATTTTTATTATTATTTCATACGTCTTAATAAAAGAGCCACATTGATGGGCACGAGAGATAAAATGACAACCTAGTCTGTTTTGGTCTTCTATTGACGGGAAGGTTAGGGTTTAAAACCCAACTAGTATACTGAGGATAAGTTACCCCAAAGTGTATTTCACTCCCCCTGTACGTAAATTCCAGTACATTTCCTATAAGTTATGTTTTACTCATCCCTATCTTAGCAGAACATCTTAAACAAAGCTCCTAAGCGTAGTAAAACGAAGTAAAATAATAAATAGTTTGGTAAACCGCACAGACTTGCTCGTGCTTGACCTGCTAATTTTGAAAAATTTCAAATTTTCTATAGTTTGTGGTAGATAAACTAGCCCTAAATTAATTTATTTTGATAATTAACGAAACATTATTAATCATATAAAATAGTCCAACACAGTTTTAAAAAAAAATAGCAGCAATTTAAAAAAAAGATAAAAATCAGTCATCAGTAAACTTCTTTGTTTTTTAATAAAAATAACCAATATATTATAAATTTATAATTATTTATAATGTTAACAACTTAAAAGATAATAATTTTGAATCAAATCGCAAGAGCCATTTTTTAAAATACCTTTAAACCAATTCTCCCTCCTCCCCCCCCAAAAAACAAGTAGGCCTATACAGTCTTAATTGTTATGTTCAACACTCCTTACGTATACATTTTACACAAATCATTAGAGCTGTTTTCAAAAAATTTCAAATTTTTTTTAATCACTTATTAGTAAACTACCCTTTAGTTAAATTTTACCCAAAAACCAAGTATGCAGTGTTATTTAAGAGTACTCAGTCCAGAAAAAACTATGTTTTTCCCCTTTAACTAAACTGTTTGCGGCATCTAGTTAAAGATTTAGAATTCTAGGAAAATATTACAATGTGTGTTGAAAGTCAAGAAAATTTGTAGCCAGCATCGAGAAACATTGATATAGATCCTTTGGATCAAAATCGAGCGTGTGTGCACAGCTTGGCAACCAACATTCTTTAGAACAGTCTATTCCAAGAAATCGTTAGAATCCATCAAACGTATGTGCCCAACTTAGGAACTAAAATACTTTACATCAGTCTATTCCATGAGATCTTCATAATCCTTAGCGCATGTGTGCCTAACTTAGGAACTAAAATACTTTACATCAGTTTATTCCATGAGATCTTCATAATCCTTAGCGCATGTGTGCCTAACTTAGGAACTAAAATACTTTACATCAGTTTATTCCACGAGATCTTCAGAATCCTTAAAGCATGTGTGCCCAACTTAGGAACTAAAATACTTTACACCAGTCTTATTCCATGAGATCTTCAGAATCCTTAGCGCATGTGTGCCCAACTAAGGAACTAAAATACTTTACACCAGTCTATTCCATGAGATCGTTAGAATCCATCAAACGTATGTTCCCAACTTAGGAACTAAAATACTTTACATCAGTCTATTCCACGAAATGTTCAGAATCCTTTGAGCATGTGTGCCCAACTTAGGAACTAAAACACTTTACATCGGTCTATTCCACGAGATCCTTAGAATCCGTCTTCCATGAAAAACTCCGCCCTGCGTAATCGCTTCACAAACGGCCTATTTGGGACCAACCCACTTTCCCCCCCTCTTCCTGAAGCAATGTCTTTACCACACTTGTGTCAGTAAAAACCGGTCATCACAACTTATGTCACGAAGTGAATTTCATCCCAGTTAGTCACCACAGATTCCTTCATTTTATTTTCCACGTTGGACGAAATGTTGGCGGAAGGGTTGGGTAGAGAAGAAGGGAAAGAGGGAAGAAAGGGGTGGTTTATTACCTTCAAGTTCCTTTGGAGAAGTGCTGATGCTATTCCTGCTGATGGCTTCGTTTGAAATCAAAAAGTTAGTTTGGGCTAGGCGAAGTTTTAAGGATGTCGCTAAACGCTCCGAATGACGTCAGTGTAAAAGAGAACTTACGACGAACATAGTGAATGGCAACATTTCCCAAACGTTTTGTGAGCCGACTCTGATCTTGAGATGGTTGGGGTTCAAACCTCCAGAAAACGCCCGTGACAGGTTGGTTAAAATGAATTATCACAAGCCTTGCTCGAATTATCGCTGGTGTCCGTGACGATTTTTAAATATATGTATAAGTTTTAGTCTTGCTATCCAATTAGCAAATAGGCAGCCCTCATAGCTTGGAACAGCAGCACGTAAACACTTGGGATATACACACTAAGTTTATGAAATTTGCTGACTTTTCCAGGTTTTACAAAGCGAAAAGTGTGCACACAAATAGTATCGAATAAATATATATATGTGTGTGTACATATATGTTTATATGTATATATATATATGGGCTTTTGGCAAAATCGCACGAATTTGAGATACAAATTAACTTGGTTATGTTTTTTTTAATTTCATATTTATAAAACTAATGCAAACTTATCTGAGAATTCCAGTGACATTTAAAAATATCCACGACTTCTTCTCAACATTTCCCTGTCGTTTGCGAATTCCTCGACTTTTCCTTGTTTCCCCTGCTTTCCTAGATACGTATCAGCGCAACACTGACCCAATTAACCAGAGATCAAACTACCTAGGCAATATAAGTAGCGAAGACACAAATATGTAAATAATTTCATAATAATTTTAATATTCAGTTGTAAAATTGTGGAGATAGCTTTGACAAATCGTAGGATGGTGGGAAATATCTTGGTTAACAAATATTATAATCAGGGAACGGGGGAAAAATATCTATTTTTTTAAACTTTAACTCGGTTGTCTAAATATCTCCTCAAAGTTGGTATTTGAAAAAAAAACACGTGACATCAGGACCACACCTATCTATGCAGGGCCACTTGTACTAAATAAATTTAGACCTGTGGTTAGTATAGAATTCCTTAGATCTGTCGTCAGTATCAAATCAACCACCCGAACATAAGGCCTAGCCTAGAATAAATACTTTGTAGCCCGAGAAAAATGGAAGGATATAAATCCATAGGGAAATCGTGGTAAGAAGGTAGGTTCAAAATATTTTTAAAAACCTCTCAGTAACACCAATGTTTTTTTATCTGCTTAAATTAAGGATGAGGAACGTAGTCAATAGGATATGCAACCCCCTTAGAGGAAAAAGGGGATAAGAATAAAAGCTCATCAGAAAAATCACTATTAGAACACCCAGCCGAGATTCGAACCTCGACCTCCCCCGTCACAGGCAATCCAGTCTATCTCTAGACATGACACTTTAAAAAAACTATATGTGAAGAATTACCCCCTTTCCCCGTGTCTTACTACCCGTTCGAGCTATCCGCATATTCACACGGATGGAATTGAAATTAGAGAAAAATAGAATTTAAGGAAAATTTATCAAAATTTGTGGTGGAGAGAGAGTGGAGCTTTTATCTGAAAACCAAACTAAACGAAACTGAAATTTAATCCTCGTGACCATCAATGGAGGGCCAGTACATATGATATGACTTATTCATACACGGAAGTAGCTCTAGTAACATTTTGTAACTGTCAGATCTACCTTCCTACCACGACTCCATATCATGCGTTTCTCCCAAGCCGCCGTACCTTAAATAAAGCCGAGTGTAGGTCAATATAGGACATACTTTATACAGTCAATTTTCATAGGAAAGGCCTTTAATAAAATACAAACTTTAGTGCATCCAACACTGATATTTTTAAATTATATTGTCATTCGATAAGTATTTATATATATCTAAAGTTGCAACTACAAATCATAGGATTTGACGTATAAATACATTTTTAGTCCCATAAAGAACATATGTTCAAAAACCCAAAAGTTTCAGGCGAAACAAAAAACCATTTTGCAATTCGAGACGTATTCCCTATCTGAGGTAGAGGTCATTTTTAAATTTACGTCACATTATTATTATTATTATCATTAGCACCGCGTCTTACTACCCATTCGGGTTACACGCACTTACGCTAATGTGTAATGGTAGGGTGATTGTGAGATGAAATGGAGGACCTACAGTTTAACGTGGAATCCGAACCACGGTGGAGGCCTGGCATTCCACACATTCACAAGATGTCTTGTCAGAGGTGAAGGAAGGGTTTGGTAATCAGATAAATCTGTGCCGGGACCGAGGATTGAACCCCGGCCACCAGCATAGAAGTCTGACACATTACCCCTAGACCACCAGGTCACCTGTTTGACGTCACACAATGGTGTCTTATGGGATGCCACATATTTACTTTGGGCAGTAAACGATGCGTATATCTTTAGAGATTATGAATTTATAAATAACTCACTTTACATATTCTGTGAACATGTTTATTATCTGCAGTTAGCAATTCAAATACGATAAAGTAAATAACTCCACGGTGTGAGCTATTCCAACGGAGCAACCGACGCCATTACCGATTTTAGTGCCAACATGTGAGGATATAGGGCGTTGCGAGTCAGCACAGCGAGCTCTCCGGATGGTAATCTCAATTTTATAAACCATATCTACTACTTCTTTATTCAAGTAGCTCCTCATTTGTCCTCTCGTGGCTGAGTTTGAGCCCGTTCCAGACCCAACGCTCCCCAGATACATTTTGGAAGCGCCGGGGATCGAACTCTGAAACTCTGGATCAGTAGCCAGGAACTCCAACCACTAGACCATATTAACTTGTATAGAAAATCCTCGGTTGCGTAGTTAGCTAACGCGCTAGTTTCATGTTGAGCTAAACTGCCAAGGACTGGGAGATCAAGGTTTGAATCCAGCTCGGGTGAACTGGGGATGGTTTTCCACTCTCCCTCCACGCAAATGTAGATTCACTTCATTTATATTCAACCTCCCCAATTCATAATGCATTAACGTAACCAGTACATAGGTGTATAACCCAAACGAGTGGTAAGACGTGGTGATAAATAAATAAAAGAACGTAGGTTTTATATAAGGCCCTTCGTTTGATAATCGGACTGTACTTGCCGCACCGGGAGTGAAACAACCGCAATAACGACGTGGCTCATTCAGTTCCTTTACCTCCATTCAGAGGTGGCTCAGTTGAGCCGTAAACTAGCTCTGGGGAAGGCAGGTGATTCCAGAGTCAAGTATATTCATCTCCGTTTACAACTGATGTGTAAACATATATTTAGTTTCACTAGTGGGTAAACTTCAACTCTCGTAGATTAGTTTTCAAAAAACACTTTTAGTTTAGTGTGTGTAACGGGTGGACTGGTGGAGTAGGGGAAGGAGGAGAAGGGAGGGAAGGGAGGGAAGGAAAAGAAGGAAGGTTGTGTAAAAAGCTTAAAACTTTAGACAAAGGGTTACAAAAAGTATTTGAATATATATTAAAATACTTAATACATATATATTTCCTGCATTGCGTGTTTCAATAACTTTCCGAGCTACTAGCACATTTACAATAAATGGGTAGGAATGAGAAAAGTATAATTTAGAGGAATTGTACCCACACTTGCAAGACGGTAGCGCGGGAAAAACATTATTTAGGAAAATCCCTCCCCCCCTCCCTCTTTATATACGAACGGTGTAAGATCCCCCCATCATCGGTTGAAATTATCTCGTATAGTCCATACAATATGTAGCCTACCACACAGTCACCTACTTGCCAAAGTTTCAACTCAAGACAAACTGTGAGACTTGAACGAGATAATCTTAGGAAACCGGATGAGTCAATTATTTTTAATTAAGGCACCGACACTCACATTGAGGATGGCAAACCATATTGTAGTGATATAAACTATTCTTGGCGTACCTGGTTGGATTAGAGCCTCGGTCTTCTGATTCAAAAGAGTTGGTGACACCACGTGCACAACAATATCGGTTGATGCATTGGCTAAGTAGTCAGGTTAGTATTAACATTGGACGTAGTTGAGGTTCAAATTCCAGCCTGGCTTAGAGCTATTTTTCTTAAATTTACTTCCACTCCCATTATATAAAAATGAAGGTACATTTACTCTAAATTCTACTTTAGTGGTATTTATTTGATTATATTAAATATGAGGGTAGCCTATATGGGTAACAAGACTCGGTAAACGATGTTATAAAAATATTATTTCCGACACACGATTCTGGATTTTTCTTTTGCAAAAGATAATTTATAGCATTTTTCTTAATACTGTTTCTCCTTTGCTCTACTATCTATAAGTTTGAAAATATTGTTAAGACAAGAAAATAGAAACCCCATTTAACCTACCAAAGTTAAAAGAGGATATAGCTTTGAGCTAATGGTTTTCCATTGAATAAAGTGTTAAATAAGGTAGTATTGTGTCCCCGTGGTTGTTTATGTGTTTATGGATAATTGGCTAAGGGATGCTTGTGGGGATGTGGTTGGTGCACAAATGAACAGTGTGTATGCGAGAATGCTGCTTTATGCAGATTGTACCGTATTAATGGCTGAGAAATAAAATAACTTGCAGAGTGTATTAAATAGTTTAATGTGGTGACAGGCAGAATGGATCTTCGTATAAATGTTTCCAACACTAAGGTATTTGATAAGGATGGATCAGGAAATAATTGTCAACCTAGTAAAATGGAAAACTGTTAGAACAAGTGAATGATTTTGTGTATCTGGGCAGAATGTACTGTAAAAATGGAGGGATGGATGGTGAAATCGACAGATGGGTGAATGTATCTCGGAGAGTAGTTGGATATATGTGGACTATTGTAAAGAATAAAGTAATATATAAAGAATCAAAGATGGTAATATATAAAAGTGTGTTGAGCCCAACATTGTTGTATGTATGTGAAGCGTGGGTTAGTCAGGAAAAACCCAAGAGCAAGGGGAATGAGATATCTAAGAAATATTTGGAAAAACTCGTGTAGACAGTCGGGAATGAATGAGTGCTGAGGAGTGCGATTTGAAATGAAATACAATAGGTCAATGGGAAAGAAACGTCTTACATTGGTTTGGGTATGTTGAGAGAGGATGAGTGTGGATTGAGTGACGAAGCAAATATATGAAGGTAGAGTGTGTGGATCAAAAGGCAGGGAGGGGAAGGCGATGTAAGACGTGGTAAAATGCAGTTTTAGAGAAACAATAAAGTTTTAGGTTAAAAAGAGCATGCATGACTCGGTGTGTGGATGTGGATGAAGTGGAGGGAGTATGCAAGGATAAGGAAGTGTGGAGAAAGTTAGTGAGAATGGATTAAGTACCGAGTTGTTTTTTGAGCTATATGCAAAGTTTCTTGACTACCACTTATGGGAATGGCGTGATTAGGTATGTATGTGTACATTTAAGTTAAAAACCTCATTTTTAAGGAACAAGCTTTGGGATAAAATTAAAACATTTTAAATACCATGAAATCTACACTAAAACCCTATATATAACAAGAGGTTTAGAATATTATACATTAATTTAGTTAATTAAGATTTAAGATTTTAGTTTCTGAGCTAAGCCATTTTAATGTGTGTTCCACGTCTTACTATCGGTTCAGGCTGTACTCATATATTATAGTTTTAAAAAGGGGTGGACATGAGTAAGATAACATTTATAAGAAGTGTACCCAAAACTTCCTAATGAGAGGGTGATAAATCATCATAGGGAGATTTTCAAAATAAGTAATGGTTTGAAAAACAAATCTTTTAACAGAAAGTAACAAACATTAACGTCCTAAAATAAAGCGTTCAGAGGCAAATCGTTTATAAGATAGGTCTACACTAAAATAAATAGAAACCAACGTCGGTGGTCACGTGGACCAAGACATCAATCTCATCTGGTCTTGTTTGCCGCTAACGGGGAGGTCGGATCGGATTTCGGTCGGGTGGTATCTTTTAAATGGTTTCTAGCTCATCGTCCACACAAATAGTGTTACATTTTTGTTAATTACATTTCTCTCTCCACTATCCAGTTAATTTAAAATGGCAGATATAACAAACGGATAATAAATCAACCTGAAGTCTGTTCGATTCTAACCTATTAAATTTTCATGTCACAAAAATATCTCGAAAGATCCCTATTTACAATTATTTTTTAAAATGATTTAGTTGAGATGGGATCCTCGTAAATAAATAATATTTAGTAATTATTTTCACCAAATTTTGTCACGACTTTGAAAAATGAGTGTTTTACATATTAGTGAAACCCCTGTTTTCAGATATACACAACTTTAGAAGACAGAAAGAATAAAAAAACTGTTTCCATCCTTTGCGTAGTTTAACCTCAAAACTCACCCTTTCCTCTTCAGATCTTTATTCCTTCGCTAAGGGGCAGCATAACAGTTCTTGTACCATATATAAAATAAATATAGAGATAATAAAAACGAGAATTTTTTTCAGTAAAAAAACTCACGAAAGATCTGAGAGAAAATAGCCTCAGCAGAAACCTAAAACTGAATTGTAATGAGGACAGCAATGTCTTTGAGCTCTCGACGGTGAACCTTGAGTTTAGAGGAGATGTATCTCTGTGTCATATTTGGGATGTGCATTAAAACTGTGCTAAGGTGAAAAACCGGATACTGTTTCAGAGATAGCTTTATACAAACAAAATGAACGAGAGGGTATTCTGTGCCAACTTAAAAGTTTGGTCAGAGACACAGTAATATTTATAAATATATGGTAGCACACAATCGTATATACTTTCTCATTTAGTCGAATATATATATTTTAAATATTTTCAAAAATCAATTGTATGTAAAATTATTCCTTAGTATCCCTTAGTAAGTTTTTCTAACAAACCAAACAAAAAACAGCATTATTAGAATAAACACTATGGATAACTCTTCAGATGCAATTATATTTTAAAATTGTTATATACATTTTTTCCAAATACATGTGTTCAAAAATTACATCATTCAAGTAAACTACCCTTAAATTTTATTTCTTAAAACAAATATATGTTCTTACTTATCTCGTAAAACACTCCTCGGATGGTTATTTTAAACAAAATAGTTGGACCCATTTTTTAAATTTTTAAATTTTTCGTTACCCATAAGGTGATAATAATTTAAGGGTAGAGATAAAAATTTCGATAATTTTTGCAGTTTTTATTACAAAACTTTTTTTGGCCAAAATAAATAAAATATCGCTCCAGTATAAACAGAGTTTAATCTAATTCACAGCCACCACTACAGTTCTAATAAAAATGTGTCTAGTGTTCCCTGGAATATTTAATGACAACTTTTTATCTTCGTTTAAAACGTTGTTTTTATCAAAGGTTAATATTATCGTGATATATATTCAACAATTATTTATGTTGATATCACCATGTGTGGAAAATTAAGCTCCATGTTTCAAATAGAGGAATATTTGATTTACTTTAGCCAAAGATTTGTTTTGCAATGGAAATTGCAAAAACACTTTCTAGCGTCCCCTGCACTTCCACCTTGACGTATCAATTCAGGGTCTCAAATTAATCATGCACTATCCTCGTATATTAATGTAATTCAATATGTTTTTGTAAAAGTTTCCAATATCTGTATTATTTTGATAGTTATATCTTATATAATTTTGTAAGTTAGAAAAAAAAAACTGTGCAGATTTATCCCCCCTCCCCCAATTTATATCGCCCTTCCCAAACTTTGTGGTTACTTTATTTTGATCAAAGTGTTGATTCTTTCAAATTAAAACAACCCATTTTATAACATATTATTTAAAATGCAAAATGTTTTNTAAAAATTTTTTTTTTTTTTTTTTTTTTAGAAACCAGATAGGAAAAACCATCCTCAGTGCACCCGACCAATACTCACCGGTAATTCAATCCAACACGAGAGTGACGCGTTAGACCAATCGACCACCGATGCGGGTTTCTCCAATTTGATAGCATAAATCACTGATAGCCCGACTGAGGTTAGCGAGCGTAAATTGTTATTTTCAATTAGATCTTTATTAAATTAAGTTATATCTTACATACATACATTTAAAAACCAAGACATTAAAACATAATCCGAGATGTAGGGATGAAAGAGGTTTATTTTTATGTATTTATTTATTTGAGGTATTTATCATGTACTCTCTGAACCGACATATTTTAACAGCACACGACTTATAAACTAACTTAAATCTAGAACCGACAAGTCGTGTGATGATATAATCAGTCAGTTTAAAAAGTGAACTTTTTAAATAAAGAGAAAATGTTTTGACAAAATTCCAGGACACCCTTGACAGATATTCAAGATCTGTTGATATTAGCATGTGCAGAAAACTAAACTCTGTGTTGCTACTGGGGAAATATTTTATTTATTTTGGCCAAAAAAATGTAATTCTATAAAAACTGTAAAAATACTCGTGATCCCTTCTGCCGCACCGTACCTCAAATAAAGAACAAAAATGACACCTACAAATGCTAGTACTTGATGTACGAATATTTTTAATAATTTAACTAGTTTTTTTGTAAGCTTGGTAACTGTCGAGATAGTGTCTTTCCTAACGCGTTCCCACCATACAACATGTCGGAGGCACACAGAGGAGGAATATAAGACTTAAAAAAAACTAAAAAAAATTATGTCCTAACGAACATGAGGGGGGAAAGGGGAAGGCTGTATATCCGAGTGTAAGCACAGCAAGACCGCTCGGTCTAGTTTTTCTTTTAACGAGTTGGCGACATCATTTCTCTTAAAAGGTTGTAGAGGGGTGATGTCAGAGTCGAGTTTGTCCGCAGCGCCACACAGTTGCGAGCCCTAACATTCCTTGGATCTCTCTCTCTCTTTCTAACTTTACTGTCTTCAAGTGCTCAATGAAACCGCGCGCGGTTCATCTTTTCTCATGTCCCGTTCTCTTTTTTATTATTCAAACACTCGTCAGGAGAGTATAAAAAAATTGTCGTTGACAGAGAATGTGGGAGAATCTATCAAGTTCTTTCCTCATCATCAGAAGTGTTCATAGTTTGTGACTCACGCGCCTGTCATGAGATCGAATCACGACCGACACACTTCAATGCCCGAATGGTCTAAGGAGTCAGTCTCGTGTTAGACGAGCCTGCTAATGATAGGGAGGTCGGGATGGATTCAAATTCCAGTCGGGTTTATTGAGGGTGTTTTTTCCTAAATGGGTTCCCGCTCTTTCACGCAAATGTGGGTATATTACCTCTAAAACCCCTCCTTTTTCTTCCCTGCCCCATTAGATTAATGATCATAAATACGTATAAGCTGAACAGATAGTAAGACGTGGTGATAAAAAAAAATCTCGACTGGGCGTAAGGGATTAGATATTTAACCCCCCCCCCCCCAT
>CABEEJ010000866.1:144553-179552 GCA_901482245.1 Timema douglasi | reverse complement strand
ACCCCCCCCCCCCCATGAAAATTCTTTTCACTCCTCTTTTCAAGCAAATTTGGGCGAATTTCCTCTTAATCAAAATTCTCTTTTCTTCTTCATTCAAGTAAATAATGTGTTTTATGTTATCACAACGTCTCACTAGGCCTACCCTTTTAGGGTATCCGCATTTTACTACTATAATAGAGGAAGGATTATACTAGTATGGTTAAGAGAATATGTGCACCCACATTTTCGTGGGTGTAAAGGGGTTGGATAAAAACACCCTAATATACTCGGGTAGGATTCGAACACCGCAGCCCCCATCACTGTCAAATCAAACTAGGTGAGCCTAACGTGTTTTCCACGTGTCCAACGGTTTTTGGTAAACGTGTTATTGTAAAAAAATAAGTTTTTTTAGCAACACACCGTGTATTACTAACCATTCGGTTTTAGAGCTTATAATAGTTAACTTAGTTGGGTGTTAGAGGAAGCCGGCTGGAGGCCTGGATGATATTGGAATCGCCTTGGTGGTCACGTGGTCCGATACGTTAAATTTGATATTACATGTTGTTCACCAATAGCAGGAAGACGGTGATTCGAGTCCCAGCAGGGTGAGCTAGGATGGTTTCTCACCTTCTTTTCTTTTTATATTAGGTGCATTTATGTTGAAATATTCTCATCGTCTGACATACTTGTATAAAAGCGTAGAAGAGTTAATTTCTTGGGTAATTTATGCGTTGTGTATAAATTTTAAATGTTTTTAATATTAATAGTAGGGTTTATTAGGATTGTGGTGATTGTATCAAGTGTTATATCTTGTCTCAAGTTAGACTTAGCGTCATATGCAATAATTAAAAGTGTCAACTTTCAACTTTCCAAATAAAGATAAAAGCTATAGGAAAAAAAGAAAATTATTATTATTATTATTAGCACCGCGTCTTACTACCTGTTCGGGTTATACGCACTTACGCTAATGTGTAATGGTAGGGTGATTGTGAGATTAAACGAAGGACCTACAGTTTAACGTGGAATCCGAACCACGGTGGAGGCCTGGCATTCCCCATTATTATTATAACTATACTAGATAATCTTGGGTTACTATATTATGTTACTTATAAATGACTTAAATCACCAACCTGAGTCCGTTCATTTAGACAAAAGTAGCAAACTCAACATAGTTAAACACTACCCTGAACTATGCTATCCCTGTAAAATAGTAATAATTCTCTTGGGGGAACACTCGATTGAAAAAAAAGGATAGTTTACTGAAGGTCAATGTTTTCCCAAGGATCAGCAGCAAATCGTTAAAACGACCAAGAGAAAAAAAAAATACGATAGCTGTAGTTAATATTATATCGTTGGTAATAAAGTTGGTTTGATTTTATGTGCACCCATGTCTTACTAGCCATTTGGTTTGTCCGCATATTTATACCATTTTGTAAGAGATGCGGAAGGTTGAGTTTAGAATAAATACACCCGCGTTTGCGTGGAGGGAGAATGATAAATAATTAATGGGGAAAAGCATTCAGTTCAACCCGCCGAGATAAAAACCTTGACCTTTCTGTCACCATAAAATCAGACTAATTGAGATTGACATTTAGACTTAAGTGTCCACCCGTGCGGGTCTTTCCTATATATAGGCCTATAAGAGCCTGTCCCCAAACACGGATGGCCCCCTATCTTAGGAAGGTAATACAGATTGTGGATCAGACGATGCTCCGTGGCACAATTTCTTGTAATATGCTTTAAAATACAACGGAATTTAGACCCAGTATGTTTTGAAATAAACACATTTTTTTAGTTAATCAAGAAGTACGACACCTTAATTCAATGGGTAGCATGTCTATCTACAGAGTTGAGAGTCCCGGGTTCAATTACCGGCATGACCGAAAAATGAGTCATTGGGGTAATGTGGGTTTCCCCCCTTCACAGTGATGAATTAACGACCGGGCGATGGACAATCTATCTTTAAGTTATTTACTAAATCGTGTGCTGATATAATCGGTCGGTTCAGAAAGTGCACGTTAGAATACCTAAACTAAATAAATTATTATTATTGGCACCGCGTCTTACTACCCATTCGGGTTATATGCACTTACGCTAATGTGTAATGGTAGGGTTGATTGTGAGATGAAATGGAGGACCTACAGTTTAACGTGGGATCCGAACCACGGTGGAGGCCTGGCATTCCCCACATTCATAAGATAAGACGTCAGAGGTGAAGGAAGGGTTTGGTAATCAGTTAAATCTTTGCCTAGACCGAGAATTGAACCCCGGCCGCTAGAATAATAGTCTGACACCTTACCCCTAGACCACCAGGTCACCAAATAAATAAAAACATATATAAAAAAAGGATAATTTAATTTACAATTATTTTAATCTAAACTCTGCAATAAATAAAAATATACGGTTACATTTCCTCTAAATTTTATCTTTCATATCCTTACCACATTAGCGTAACTAATATACATGCGTTTAACTCAAACGGATAATAAGATACAGGGGAAGATGTGAGATTGCATCTCGAGCACCTTTATACCCCTGCGTGCACTAAAGATCCAGACTGGTTCGGGGCAAGGAAGGGTCTATGTTTCACTGGAACAGAGCATAGTTTCCTCCCCCGAATGTTGGCAGCAGTAAAACCGACTGTCGCGACTACATTAGTGTTTTTATTTTAGTTCCTAATGAGGAAGTTGTTGAGGCGAGATGTATGGAGCCCGTGGGTAGCAGCTGAAGACTTCGCGACATCCAAAGAAAGGCCGATCAGAAACGGAGAAGATAATAAATATAAAGACACCAGACAAATCTTTTAGGCAATGTTTGTTCAGGCATTTTAAATTTAGGGTACACTTAACCAGTCTATAATTTTTACTGTACACTGTTTTGATCTTGGTTCCATGTCGCGGCAGCAAAAAATGGATTACGCACCCAGTTTAAGGTAGGAGTTTAGAGAACAGTTTTTTGTAGCAAAACAATTTTTTTTGGCCCAAATAAATTAAATAATTCTCTAGTAGAAACATAAGAGTTTAATTTTCTTTGCATTATGATATTAACAGCTTGAATATTTGTCACGAGTATGGCGAGATATATCCAAAAAACTGTAGATATCCCAATGTGAAGAAAATTAAATTTTCATTAGTTTAATTTTTTTTAAATTATGATCCAAAAAAATGTTTATATAAAAACTTCAAAAAAAACCTTTCCTTTTCTAGTGTTCCCTTCATTCCCACCTTAGAGGTTTAAGTTTTTTTTGTGCCCAGTTTAGATAACAATTGGAAACAACGTTCAAACCAATAGTAATTTGGGCAACCTATAACCAAAATTTAACGAGAAAGCTTTTGATTTTGTCAGCTGTATTAAATATATTATACTAAGTACAAGTAAGTCACAAATGTGTCTGACGCACGACTGCCACTCGTACAACTTAATTTGTGTTCCTATTATACCAGGGATACGTGGCATTCTGAGATGTGGACGCATAGGACACCTAATTAACCGTCGAGGCACACCGTTTGCGGAACACCGCTTTAGGGCATTTTATATTAAACCAAGAAGAATAAACGGTTTATTAATTTAAAGCAACATTTAAACAAACCTTTGACATGCTCCGCACTCTACAACCTTCCTAATTCCTAACCCATTAGTGTAATTAGTACAAAGGCGTTTAACCCGAAATAGTAGTAATAAACACACATACATATCTAATAAATTATACTAACAATAAAGTAAAATATTATCAATGTTTAACTCAAACAAATATTAATATAATTTTCTAAAGGCTTCCTACTTCTAAAATCCTCATAAGTGTACAAATCAACCTCCTTGTTATCATTTAACCAAATCAACTTAAAATATAAATTTTATCGAAAGTTTAGACAAAAAAACCACAAAAAAACAACAACACGAATGTCTGGTAACGGAAGCATCAAGAATTGTGGGGGCTATTTAGTGACGTTCATCCAATATATGGCACAGGCCAATCTATTGTCTTGCCCTGTGTTTAAGTAGAAGACCACGGTTTTACAAATGAGCTGATGATCTAATGCGCGTATGAAACCCACATTTAGTAATTGAGATGACATGTGTCAAAAATACAGTTCAATTTTAATGGGAAGACGTTTAGAAAAAACTACTATATCTACTTTAACATATTAATAAGTCAAGTCATTTGATCTGCAGATGGGATTAATGATAGAGATTATTATTTATAAAATAACACTGATAATATAGTAAAAAATTAATATTGAACATGGGGTGACCTGGTGGTCTAGGGGTAAGGTGTCAGACTTCTGTGCTGGCAGCCGGGGTTCAATCCTCGGTCCCGGCACAGATTTATCTGATTACCAAACCCTTCCTTCACCTCTGACAAGACATCTTGTGAATGTGGGGAATGCCAGGCCTCCACCGTGGTTCGGATTCCATGTTAAACTGTAGGTCCTCCATTTCATTTCACAATCACCCTACCATTACACATTAGCGTAAGTGCGTATAACGCGAACGGGTAGTAAGACGCGGTGCTAATAATAATAATAATATTGAACACAAAAAAAAGGCAATTTTTCACTGTCTTCGTTGAAATTGGACAGTACATCGGAAGCGTATGATGATACCATGACAAATGTAGAAAAGGATTTTGGGTGAGCAGAAATTTTTAGAAAATATTTTTTTCCAACGTTGATAGCCTTTTATCAATGGTGTTATTTTATGGGTATTGATAATATCTATAAAACGTGACAGCTCCAGATCATATGACTGGACGTATGAAGACGTGAAAATAGATATAGGAACTCTTCTAGATATCAGATAAGGTTATTTCTATAAAAATTGGACTTTTAAGGTTTCTGTTCAAAAATAATATAATTATAATATTTTTTTAACCCTTGTCTGGTCTGTATACAATTAACTAGTTACTAGGATTATGTGCGAAGGAAGGTCTAACTTTTAGAGGAAACCTACCCGTATTCACGTGAAGGGAGGGTGAAAAACAGTTTAAGAAATAAACATGTCAGTCAAACCAGAATAAATGATCCCATGATTTGGTTTGCGCAACCACAGATGTGGGTGTCAGAAGAAATTGAAGTAATAACAGCGGTTGACCTGAAACCAACGTTGCAGGGCACGCAGACTTAAGGTCAAGCTCGTATGGTCTGGATCTCTGATACAAGAATCTCAAGGTTCATATCTCGGCCGGGTGTAAGACGTCCTGAGAGTGATTTTTCATAAACTGTTTTTCCCTCTCCCTTTAAACAAATGCGGGTATACATCCTAAAAACTATATCTTTCTCATCCCTAAAATATTTGCGTAGCTATTACATATAAGAAAAAACCAAACGGGTAGAGTAAGATGCGATTCAAATTTTTCAAGTTATAAAAAAATGACAGTTGCAGATCATATGAATTGACCTCGGAATATGTGATCGTTGATTTAGTAGTTTTTCTAGTCGTCAGATAATGTTCTTACTATTAAAATTGGAGTGTAATGTATCTAAAATTAGAAGTGCTTGCAGCTTGCACAGCAATACAGACGCGCCAAAGGTTAAATCTTCTCGTCTCGGAATGGTTGCCGAGGGGCAATTTGATCCGGTCAATCCCCACACTTGACAGCTCCTTGTCATCTCGTTTTACACGCTTTCTCAGAAGCACCACAGAAACAAATGGTTAACAACTTCAATATTGGATTCTAGATGGAGGAGACACCACACACATCATCTACTGTAGCAAAACCTGTCATATTTAAATTATTATTATTATTATTATTATTATTATTATTATTATTATTATTAGCATCACGTCTTACTACCCGTTTGGGTTGTACGCACTTACGCTAATGTGTAATGGTAGGGTGATTGTGAGATGAAATGGAGGACATACAGTTTAAAGTGGGATCCGACCCACGGTGGAGGTCTGGCATTCCACACATTCACAAGTTGAGATTAATACACGTCTCGTCAGTCGTTCCTGCAATACATTCTAAATCTATATTCCATTCACCGTAGGAATTGACTTATGAAAGGCCTTTTTCCCTACCATAACTCTACTATATAGTAGGATATTGGTAGTAGAAAAGACCTTTCCGAGAGTAATTCCTACCGTGAATGGAATATAATTGGTGTTACGAAGGTGTAACAGATGTGGTCCTTTTTGACAGTTGTAAATTTAATGAGTGTTTGTAGATGCTAACTGTAAAATCTTCTAAATAATAATAATAATAATAATACTTTAGCATCGCGTCTTACTACTCGTTCGAGCTATAAGCTTAAAAACTTTTAAAACTGTCAATAAAATAGATCACTTTACTATAGAAATAAATTATATTTAAATCATATTTTTTTCCTAAATATTTTCCCACTTTCTCTCTCTCTCCATGAAGATGTGGGATCATTTCTTATTAACTTCCACCTTACTCAGCCCCACTTCAATAGTGTAAATATGCGGAATAATCGTGTTAAGAGCCGCCTTTCACATATTAGATAACATACGAGTAATTTGAATAGGTAATAAAGATAAATTCTATATTACTAAACCAGTTAGTTACCTTTGGTTTCCCGGGCATTTAGGTCTTGATGATCAACCAAAATATGTGGACTGTTTTGACTTTTCAAGGTGGAGAATTTTAACTTATGGACTATGCTATGTTTATAAGTCCAAATATATATAAAATATGTCTATAGAAAATAGTTTTGTGTTAATTTCAGTACACACCCAACTCTTGTACTGTTAGATTTGTCAATATTTAACCTAAGCGCAAAATCTGTTAGTCAATATCTAGGTTATCAAGGCAGCCCTTATTATGGTTTAGCTAGCAGAAAATCCCTATAGATTAAACTTCCTTCATTCCTACCTCATTAGAGTTGTTAAAAATGTGCATTATCCATGCCGGTATTGATACGAAATTAAACCCGCTTCGTTGGCGTAGTTAGCTAACGTGCTAGTTTCGTGTTGAGCTAGACTGCCGAGGATGGGGGAGATTTAGGTTCGATTCTCGATCGGGTGAGCTAGGGGTGGTTTTTCCTAAATTGTTTTACACTCTCCCTCCGCGCAAATGCAGGTTCATTTCATCTTATTCAACCGTCCCAATTATCGCAATTATTACTTAAGCGTATAACCCAAACCGGTAGTAAGACGCGGTGCTAGATAATAAATAATAAATAGATAAAACAAAACTTAAAAAACATATTAGTTGAAGTTTTTTTAGGCGAAATCCCGGGAAAGCGTATATTTTTGTGAACACGTGGACAGCTTGAGGGTGCACTTACGAGAGGTGTATAATATACGTCTATTTCCGCAGCACTTATTCGTAGCCATCTCGTATTTTCACCGACGGCAGTTATGAAGTTCAACTGGTAAGCAGCATAAAGCAACGGGCCTAATGTTATGTTCTCGAGGTGTCATTATCCTCACTTCACTGTTTCAGTCCATAAATCATGCGACATACGAGAGCTACAAAACCGTTGTGGGGGAGGGGGAGGGGTGCGCTTGAACCCACAAAACCGATATTGGAAGTAGACATTCGGAAGCAATTTACCCAGAGTTATTCTTGGAATGGGGAGACTGTTTATAGATTGATATCGACATACGAAAAATGTGACGCCAGTAATGATCTAACAGAACACTTCTGAGAGATATTCAGGATAATTTCAGACTTCGGCATTAGTTATTTAAGAGCCCCTCTGACTCAATGGATAACACGAACATTTGGAAGATAATAGAGCTAGTAGCACGCTTCACATAACGCGCTATAAATTGTTTTGGGAAGCTTAATTTTTTAAAATAAATAAACTACCTTATATAGTGGTCAGACCCAGTGGCCGCTGACATAGCGGTCCCACGATCGAACACCCAAGTTGAACTAAGAGATTTTTCTCGAAAGAGGATTAGTTCCCATGGTCACCAGGGTTTGAATAATTAGGCTTAAGATAAAGTTTAAGATCTTAATTGGCTTTTTACCGTAATATTCATTTCAATCATTCTCTCACCTCAACGGGACGTGGAAAGAGACTCCACACACAAAAAAGGTACCATTAGCACATTCGGGCGTCCCCTAGTAAAAGGTACATTAGTACTGGCTAACTTTTCTGCAAAATTGACCTGTAGATACATGTAACCAAGACACGCCATTGTTGTTATTTCAAAAAACAAAAGAGTGGAATTGGGACAGTCGAACAGTTTAACAATTTCATATTATTTAAATTTAAAAATGGCACCTGGACAAGGGAATTGAATCCTGAACCTTTGACTTAGAACGCCAAATCATAAGCCCTCCCGAGTCGAAGGTGGTTGAGTTTTCTTATAGATCACAATATTGATTGATCACCCATATTCTGTTAGCGATTTACACACGTCCATCACAAACTCTGCCTTAAAATGTAAGTGAAGAATGACATTGACTAAGGGACGACTCTTGGATAGTTCAGTGGTTAAAGCATTGATGTAAAAAGCCAAAGGTCTCGGGTTAGGCGCCGTGTCCAAGAAATGTTTAATTTAGAGAATATGATATTTAGATGATAACAAAATATATAAAATATTTTTAATATGATGGATTATTTTAAAAATATACAATATAAATTTAAAAAAAAAGCCATTTTATAGTAAAAACACTTTAAATAAACCCAATTTCACTGTTGTCAAACGAAAAATTAAGAAAACCTCACTTTAAGGTTGAATTGTAAATCGTAAAAGTGTATCCATTGTTCCGTTTAACCGATAGTAAGACAAATGCAATGAGCTTCGTCAGGTTGCCTCTGACGATGTAACTTTCTTGACCAGGGTTATCAATGGTGATGAGACTCTTAGACCAAGCAACAATCTACCCTATGGAAAAGCCCAACCTCACCAAGAAAAAAAAGGCCAGATAGGTGAAGAGCAATGTTAATAGCATGCTCATAATAAAACATTTTTTAACATAAGGGAATTGTGCACAAAGACTCGTCCCGGCAGGTCAAACAGTCGATTCCGCGTTCTACTGTGACGTTTTGCGGCAACTGCGTGAAGATGTGCGAAGACATCGCCCCGAGCTTTGGTAACAACAGAACTGGCTGTTGCACCACGACAATTCCCCATGCCTCATGCTTCTCTCTTTTCCCCTGGCTGTGTTTGGCCAAAAACAAGATGGCTCTTGTCCCCCACCTCTCCTATTCCCTTGATTAAACACCCTGTGACTTTTTTCTTTTTCTTCAAATGAAGGTCAAACTGACGGGCCACCACTTTTACACCATTGAGAAGATTCAGGCAGAATCTCATGCAGAACTGGGCAATCTCATAGAAAACGACTTCCAGGAAGGGTTCCAAAAATAAGAGAAAAGCTGGGACCAGCGTATACGTGTGGAAGGGGACTACTTCGAGAGTGATAGTGTCCACTAGGTCCTGTGGTACAAGTTTTACGAGTTTTATAGCATCCGTCCGGAAAATTTCTGATATCACCTCGCATGACCAGGATTCAAACATAAACCCCTATAAATACAATCAAAGTGGTCAGCGACTGAGATTTGACGCCTTGTCACTCTAGGCCCCAGCAAAAACAAGTGTTAGATGATGAGCCACCAACCGATCTAAGGGTTCCGGCTTGCATTCTCGGCAAAAGCAGAAAGTTTATTGATTTAGAATTGAATAGTTCTCTTTCACTGAGCTGTGTTATTAAAGGTGATGAGTCTGACTATTATGGTTGTCCTTAAACGAAACCTGGGATAGTACACTAAAGAGGGTACCAAATTCTGGGATTAAAAATATACTTACTTATAGTCAGTGGCATTGGTATTACTTAAAGAATTAACGATTGCTTTGTTTCTTTTGGAGGGGGAGTCTTTGGTATCATGAAGACTCGTGGAATATAAAGAGAACACTGGAAGGTATGGGAAAATACCTTTCCCGACGAAATTAATAAGCCCTTTCGCACTCGATCATAAAAATTCAACGTGGATGGCAACGAAGAATCATTCCTCACACTTTCTGAACTGTCCTAGTAAATGGGATTTATAACAGTTGGGGTAGGTGGCACTAGCCGGTCGAAGGACTGAATGCGTGCCCAGCTTCGGATGGATAGAAATCACATCAAGCCATCCTTTAGGTAGTTGACTTAATAAGCAGTATAATCGCATCCCCATAAGAGGAACTTTATGTGAGAGTTTAAATTGTCTATGCATTTATATCTTTCAGTTAATAAGCAACGTTTGAGGACGGGAAAATTGAGGTTCGAATCTCGGTCGGGTGAAACGGAGGTGGTTTTTCCTATAATGGTTAACACTTTCCCTCCATGAAAATGTGGGTTCACTTACTCTAAATTCCAACTCCACAATTCCTAACCCACTAGCGCAATTAGTACTTACGCGTGTAGCCCGAACGATTAGTAAGACGCGGTGCTAAATTATATATATATATATATATATATATAAAAGCAAAGTTAGTCTTTGGTTGTCGATTTTAAAAGCTGCTGTAGATTATGAAAATTCTATAATATATATAGTAGTTATTTATCAATGAAGGCTACTGCGCAAGTACCTTGAACATGCGCTATCAGAATATCAGGTTCTTCAAATGTCAGTACATCTACAATTGATTTTTCCCTAAATTATGAGTTAGAATTAAGTTTCTGATAAGTACAGTTTCTCAATACGAAAATGTCTACCGATAATACTTACTCACCGTGGCCAAATAGTCAGGCCAGCCAAACGCGGTTATATATAACCTAGATAATACCTAGTGTGTTAATAGGAGTGTATGATTATATTAAGTTTAAAACTAATTAGTTGTGAAAAAAAGGAAGTCTAACAAAATGACGCCGTGAGGTGTATATAATACTACATTTCATACAGTAAAGTTACGCACATTGTATCACCTTCAAATCTAGGGGAGACTATAATCTTTATATTATATATATATAAATAAGCTTTATATTATATACATATACATACATATATACATACGCTCCTCTTTAACACACGATACCCAGCCATATCTATGGCATGCAGAGATCTGAAATTTTTAACATAGGTGGACGGAAGGGGGTCGGCATGCACCTTGAAGCAGGATTTTTATATTTTTAATTAGGTTATTGGTGACCTGGTGGTCTAGGAGGGGTAAGGTATCGGACTTCTGTGCTCGGGGTCCGGGGTTCAATCCTTGGTACCGGCACAGATTTATCTGATTACCAAACCCTTCCTTCACCTCTGACAAGACGTGTATTCATCACAACTTGTGAATGTGCGGAATGCCACGCCTCCACCGTGGTTCGTATTCCACGTTAAACTGTAGGTCCTCCATTTCTTCTCACAATAACCCTACCATTACACATTAGCGTAAGTGCATACAACCAAAATGGGTAGTAAGACGCGTTGCTAGTAATAATAATAATAATAATAATAATAATTAGGCTATTTTAACCAATTTTTAAAGAAAATATTTTTTATCTGGTTTAGAATTACGTTTCAGAGATACGGGCACCACGGAGGGAAAAGGGGGGGGGGCTATATAATTCTTATACCACGTGTGATTCACGGGCAACACCATGCGGGATTGCTAGTCCATAATAAAGCGCAGAAAAAATATTTGATCGCGTGTACACTTGAAATAATTTCGTTTTTTAAACTATATTATTAAGTTTAGTTTGTTTTAAAAAAAATGAAATAAAAATTAATATAATTGACCTCAACAAAATTCAGGCACCCTTATATATTAGCTTAGTACTAATTGTTTAGTTTAATTGAAGAGTTAAACATAAGTTATTTAGTGAAAACTCTACACCATCAATTGTAAGGAAAAAAACAACTAAATCTGTGTGTTCTGAGGTTTTTTAAAAAAAGGAAGCAATGGATTGTCGTGGAGTTTTGCCAGAGGAAGCAAAGCTAGTTAAAACTATAGGCCTAGTTGTGACTGTTTTACTCACGCAGTAAGATACTCATTGGTGAGGAATCTACATACACGCAATGACATGTGAGGAATGCAGAGTCTATTTATGATTGGTAAAATAAGAAATAAATACTGTACCTTCTTCGGTAGCCACCTGTTGTGAGGCGTCACTCACACAAAATACTAAACTGCTAACGACAGGGAGATCGAGGTTCGAATCCTGATCGGGTTGTATTTTTAGATGTTTCCCCCCCTCTAGCTTCAAGCAAATGCTGGTACACTTCATATACATTCTACCTTCCTCATTCATAACTCATTAGCGTAATTAGTACATATGTGTATGGCCTGAAAGTGTGGTAAGTCGTGGTGCTAAGAAAAAAAACAAGTATGCTGTAAAATGAATTTCTTAATTTGAAAAAGCGGATTATATTATTATTTTCGCTATTATAATCCAGCAACACTAGAAATTAAACGGTTCCGTGTCTCTACTTGTGGGTCATCCTGTATAATAAGTAATGTATATACCCAGTAACTCGTGGATACAAGAACAAGTGTAATGATTACGGCAACTCTACAAGGTAACCCATAAAGGCACGCCCAAACACTTCCTTATCTTGTCCTCAAAGATCGTGTTTAGGTCACTGAGGTGGAGAGGAAGGGAGGGGACGATACATCCAACATCTATTTTATAGTCGCACCGCGATGGGAAGAACCTTTTTCAAGGGCGAATGTAAAAGGACGTGAGTTAAAGGCCATGTTTTTGTAGTTTTTATAACGAAATATTTGTTTGGCCAAAAATAATAAGAGTTTTATTTTATTCTCACGGTGATATTAATAGTCATTGAATATCTGCCTTGAACAAAGCGGCATTAAATGACAAACTTTTTAAACTAAGAGAATAATTACAACTTGTGAATGTGTGGAGTACCGGGCCTCTACCGTGGTTCGGATCTCACGTTAAGCTGTAGGTCCTCCTTTTCATCTCACAATCACCCTAACACTACATATTAGCGTGTGTGCAACCCGAACGGGTAGTAAGAAGCGGTGCTAATAATAATAATAATAAAACTAAGAAAGTTTTTGTTAAATTCCAGGCCACTCTTGACAGATACTAACAACTGTTGAGGCCAACATGTGAAGAAAATTATCTGACTTTTTTTATCCAAAAATTTATTTTCTATAAAAACTATCAAAATACTGCCCTTAGCTCACGTTCTATAAACTCCCATCCTAAAACAAGCGTGTCAAACTTTCAGCACGATCCATGATTGTACGCGGCCCATGTACCTTTTGATAAACCAACATACAATACGGCCCGATACATCTTATTATAACACATGTTGCAGACATGCACAATTAGTGATTATAGCCTTTGGATTTTTTTTTTTAATTTAAGCAAGTGAGATTTGTGTACCAAATCTCTTAACCTTTTCTGACCAGAAATTGATTCAATGTTGTTTTTTTTTAATTTCGTAATAAAAATGTGCAATGCTTGGCAGCATACAAGTGTGTGAACGGTTGTTTTGTTTTTTATTTTACTAAAAGGAACACACACTCGAGTTATCACGGCTTATGGAAAACGCATCTGTAATGACTTATAAAAATGATTTCATCAGGAGACTTAAAATATTAACGTTCACAACCTTGCTTAAAAAATAGTTTCAAATTTTTGAGGTTTGTTTATTTGAAAATAAAAATACGACCAGTACATCCATCAGGTATTGGATCTCCCAGGATAGAGAAATACTCTTTTAGATTAACGCTGACACTAGCTATCCAGGCATACTTTTCAAAGCTGCTTAGTTTCCAAAAAAGATTCAATTATTACAGAATGCTATAAAAATCCATGCATACCATTTCCTCAAAATTTTATTATGTAAGTATGATGACCTTCAATGACACCATATTAAGTATATTCCGCTTTTTGGTCTTCTGGGCGTTTATAAGCGAAAAACCCCTCTCAACGTTCGCAATATAGAGATGGATATAAATATAAACTTCACATATTCTAAGTAGTTTCGAAACGCAATTGATATTGAGGCAAGATTCAAAAAATTACCCTCCATTGTTCATGCAGCCTATAATGTTCGACGAACTTAATCCTTGTCTTTTCGGTTTTGAGGCATGAAATCAGGTTTCAAAATTAGTCTTTTAGTTTTACGTCAATGATAACACCTCTTTTGTACACTCAAAACATTAAATAAAATTATCACATATTTGTTTAATTTCTTATTCTTTAAGAACCATCCATGCAGACACAATTATTTTAGCACCGCGTTTAAACACCCGTTCGAAATATACGTTTATTTAATAATGTATGTGTGTGATAGGGATTAAGAGGGTTTAATTTAGTGAAAGTGTACTCACATTTGCGTAGAGGAAGAGTGGAAAGCCATTTTGGAATATAGCCCTCAGTAAACCCGACTGGGATTCGAAACCCAATATTCCTGTCACTGGGAGCCAATTAATCAATGCACAGACCGGCTAAAATAAGAGTGATCGACTGAACACTTAGTGACCTAATTAATGTTGATAGAAGACCGTAAAATCTTCAATTAAAGGACTTGAATAAACGAACTGTTCGGTTCAACAAACAACATGACTTATCTAGTATCTCTCGTGTTTACATTCCAGAGGTGTTAAAAAGGGCGCCTTCGTTGCTCACAATTAGGTTGTTAACTTGAACTAGTTTTTTTTATGGTTGACTTTATGTGTTCTTTATTAGCCCGAGCGACCTACAGTTTGGTATGAGCTCTGGTGTAAGAGCAGTTTAGTAGGAGTCAGGCAAGGAAAAAAATCTTGAAAAAAAAGATTAAAACATTCTTCACACAACATTTATAATGTTTTACTAAATTTATATTTTTTAGCACTGCGTCCTACAACCTGTTAGGATTTTACACATATGTTCTAATTATGCTAATGATTTAGGGATGATGAAGGTTGAATTTAAAGGAAGTGTACTCATCCTTGCATGTAGAGAGTGTGGAAAACCATTTAGGAAAGCCCCCCTCAGTACACCCAACTGGGACTCAAGCCCCAATCCCCCTGTCATCGGAAGTCTAGTCTTATCACGAGAGTGACGACTCAGACGATGCGGCCAAAAAAACAGGTCATATTACTATTATTCTCTGTGCAGTCAGTTATTATAAAGTGACAATTTAATACAGGGAATTAAAAAAAAAACACTTTAAAATCACTTTTGGGAGTAGGTGAAGGTATTTAGGTATATAATACATTTTATAGCCACGTTTTTTGTAATATTCGTGTTAATGAACAGTGTAAATTAATTAGGATACAATGAAATGTAGCTATAGAGAATAGATATATTATACAATGATATAATGTCAGCCTGTCTTCCCACACCCTTCAGAAGCTCCTAGATGACCTTGAAAGTCAAAACTTTGCACGTTTATAGTGTAGTCCGTGGCACAGATTTTTCCCAACTATTTTTCATTAATAAAGAGAGTTAATTTAGTCCACTCTCACTATTTTCTTATGTAGTAATTGACAAAAAAATACTTTTTTTTTACAAACAAAGACCGACCTTCCTAGCACTTATAAATTGAAGGTTAAGTTTTGTTAGTTTGGTTAATATTCAAATCAACCTGACGTATACAGGCATAAACATTGGTATATTTATATAATTATTTGATTGACTGGAAATGGTTCATGAAAGTAGTGAACTTATAATAATTAAATAAAAATAATTTTATCAAGTCTGTTGCTAAAACGTTCTAATCTGGTTATAAATCTCAAAATTACATCAATTTTTTTTAAGGAGACAGGGACAAAATAATTCAGGGACAAAAGTCTTATCTCGGGGAGGAATAATCAACTTGTTTAAAAATACATCTTTGGCCTTACAAGTCATAACATTGGTCACAAATGTACCTAAATTATAGGAATAATTAAAATTAGAAATCCACCTATTTATTGTATTTATTATGTTCTACTTTCTCCGTGAGACTCCTCTAGAAAACATTTCATGTAGCATTTATTAACGGGACATAATCATAAATCACATACAAAAATAAAGGCTGTTATAAATAATAAAAGGGCATTTATAGGTCTGTAGCGCTTCACTATTTTGCTGAACAAATGAATGTCTAACTGAGACAGAAAGAGGAAATCGTAGAAAAAGTAACTTGATAGAATGAGTGGAAAAGATTAAACTATAGGGGGAAAGGGAGGGTAGTAAGAAGTAAAGAATACCAAAATAAAAACAAATACCCCGTATTCCATTACAAGTCCCCCGCAACACGAGGGCACGCAATCAAGTACACTCCCTTACAAAAAAAATATGATCTTTATAGTTTTCTTGAAAATGTGATACTTCATATCGTGTCACAGTCGGATTTTAACAGGAAGAACTTTTGTATAAATAAACATAACTTAAATAAAAATTTAGATTTGTCTCGAGGACCTTCCTCATCCTTACCGCTTAGATTGAGTTGTTAATAGCCCTTGCGGGAAAAATACGTTTTCTTAAATGGTACAACACAGTCGTACATGATTTTTAATCTAGCATGTTGCTTTTTGGAACAAAATTTTTAAAAACCAGTTAGCTTGTAAGTAGGATACGCTTAAAAAGGTTTTCCTCAAAAACAAACACTTTTTTGTTAATAATTTAGAAATACTCTCAAGGTAGAGATTATGAGCCAAATTGTCAATAAATATTTTTCAAAACTGGTAAATTTTTTATAACTCAGTCACTAGTAAGCTATTTTTAAACGATTTTTTTAAATAAAAAAGGCGTAGGGATTAGGGGTCTTATTTACCAGGACAAATACATATGAAATTAACATTCCAAACTAAATCATTCAAGCTATTTTCAAAAGAATAGCAATTGTTTGTTTTTACAGATAATCAAAAGATTTTCTTCAAATTTGCTTTTGAAAGAAGCTAAAATATAAATTTCATCTTTTCCTATTAAATATTTTAATGCATAGCCAATTTTTATTTGTGACTTCAGGTATAATGAATCGTTGATCAAATTGTTTCTTAAAAAGTATAAAATATTCTAAAAATTAAAAAAAAAAAAGAGTTAACCTAGTATATTTACTTTCTTTCGACCCCTCGGGGAGAGAAGTATTGTGATTGTAAAAAAAAATCAAACTCAAGATTTTTATAAAAGTCTACGTTTCATAACCCCCTGAAACCGTAAAAGTAGTTTAAAATCAGTATTAATTAGATGCATAACATATCTCTCACTTCATATCAAATTTCAATGATTGTTTGGTACAGCTCAATGTCATATTTAATATATACACGCAACGATATATTTTATGAATATTTTCTAAAATTTTGTCTAGGTGGGAATGAGATGAGTATTTACAGCTAAAGTTTTTAAAATAATGTTTTTCTCGTGGTTTACTTAAACTTCACATCTTCACTATCAGTGCAGTCAACATTCCAAAGACCCGCTTCGGTAGTCGCATGGTCGAAAGAACTACTATCACATCAGACTAGACAGCCGATGACGGGGAGATCGAGGTTCGAATCTCTGTTGGTTGTACTGAGGGCGGTTTTACCTCAATAGTTTTCCAATCTACCTCCACGCAAATTCGAGTACACTTCCTGTAAATATAACCTTACTCATCCCTAAAACCATAAGCGTAATTTGTACATAAGCCTATAACCCGGACGGGTAGTAAGACAAGGTGCCAAAAAAATTCCAAGGGAGGTATAATGATTAATGGTTAAAGTTTTTTTTAACAAAGCATTTTAATACCCGTTCAGATTGTATGCTTATGTACTAATTAAACGTCTTTTAGGAATTAGAGAGGTTTAATTGAGTGTAAGTGCCTCCGAATTTGCGTAGGAGAGTGGAAAACCATTTATTAAAAACCACCATCAATACACCCAACCGGGATCGTACCCCGATCTCCCCGTCTTCGGCAGTCTAGTCCGACACGAGAATAAAGCGGGTACAAGGTGAAAAAGGGGGGAAAGTCACGTTACACAAATTTATTTTATATTTCAAACCACATAAAGACTCCAGCAAATACTTTTTAAAAATGACAGTTCTCTTTTAACCATAATCTTAAGTGGATTACAAAGGTAAGATGATTGTCTAACAGATGTAGCGCTAGTGGCACTATGAAAAGAAAAAAATATTTAAATTCTGTGATACTCATTAAAAATGTTCAAGAACTGTTGAGAGATGACAATGGGCCAGTTTCATAGTCAGAAATGGTACACCTCAAGTGTAGCACTACACTAAATACAAGACGACACCTACACAAACTCGAATGAAATGGGCCAGTTTCATATGCGAAACTGGCCCATTTCATTCTGGTCTAGTTAGGTGTCAGTCTAGTATTTAGTGAAGCACCGCACTTAAGTATTATTATTATTAGCACCGCGTCTTACGAACCGTTCGGGCTATACGGACTTACGCTAATGTGTAATGGTAGGGTGATTGTGAGATGAAATGGAGGACCTACAGTTTAACGTGGAATCCGAACCACGGTGGAGGCCTGTCATTCCACAAATTACAGATTCACAAGTTGTGATTAATACACGTCTTGTCAGAGGTGAAAGAAGGGTTTGGTAATCAGATAAATCTGTGCCAGGACCTAGGATTAAACCCCGGACCCCCAGCACAGAATTCCGACACTTTAACCCTAGACCATCAGGTCACCCCCCTTGAGGAGTACTAAGTCTGACTATGAAACTGGCTTTTAATGTAGATAGCTAAACATAACGTATCTATAGAAATAATATTTTATTTATTTTTAAGAAAAGATAAAGGGATTTTTCTATAAGAAAATGCCATAATGTTTTCTTTAACTTACGTTCCATTCCATCAAAGTTTAAAAAGGAACGGATTTTTTTTTCTTTCTTTCTAAGAGCAATGTCAATTTCGCGTCTCGACTTGTAATAAGGTCTAACACCCTTACTTTGTATATCATCTATACCTAAACTGGTATTTTAAGTAGCCCTGCATATCATTTATCCAGTGGACTTGTGTCGATGTTGGTGGTTGGGGGATGAGGGTTGGAGGGGAGGGGAGTAGTTAAACGAGGGATTTAGTTCCTGCCGGTCAAAGTCTTGCTAAGAACTCGTAATGTCTCCGCTTGGTACAACACGAACTAGCCTTATTTTTTTTATTAGTGGGACATATTTTATATGACAAGTGGGATCTTCTATATCCACCCCCCGCCACCCCCTCCTGTTTCCTTCCTACCTGCACGCGAGCGAAATGACAAGAGACGAGAGGTCACAAACAGCTCCTGTATCCTCTTTACCTCTTCCTCCTACCTCTCTTTCTATACCACCACCCTCTTTAGACCAATTACAGAGCGAGTTTCACTCCCAATTAGTTTCCCTTGCCGACATCGGGGGATACGGGCGGGGGGGGGGGCAAAGTTCCATGTGCACCCCCATCCCTTCAGCCAACCAAAGTGAGGAGGCTGGTCATGCGATAAAGGTACTGTGACCTAGACGGTGCTCGAACTATCGAAATAAACTAACTTGCAAACTACCAGGGTGGCGATGATCGTCATATACAAATAAAAAAGGGTAAAACTTTGGCTTTTATTTAATTTACAACTATTTGTGACAAGTGATCGTCAACTTTATAAGAAACGGGCGTCTTGGATCGGTTGGTATACACTAGTTCAATCAAAGAAATGGAGTAACTTGTCTTTAATAGACTTATGTCTCCATTTTGAAGGTATGCCTAGATTCACCTGGATAAAGCTGGTACTCGTAATGCGTCATTTTGGAGGTGTAGCTAGAATAACCTGGTTAAAGCTAGTACTACTAGTAATGTGACATTGTGGAGGTATTGCTGGAATAACCTGGTTAAAGCTAGTACTACTCGTAATGTGACATTGTGGAGGTATGGCTAGAATAACCTGGTTAAAGCTAGTACTACTAGTAATGTGACATTGTGGAGGTATGGCTAGAATAACCTGGTTAAAGCTAGTACTACTAGTAATGTGACATTGTGGAGGTATTGCTGGAATAACCTGGTTAAAGCTAGTACTACTCGTAATGTGACATTGTGTAGGTATGGCTAGAATAGCCTGGTTAAAGCTAGTACTACTAGTAATGTGACATTGTGGAGGTATGGCTAGAAGCTAGTACTACTCGTAATGTGTCATTGTGGAGGTATGGCCAGAAGCTAGTACTACTCGTAATGTGACATTGTGGAGGTATTGCTAGAATAACCTGGTTAAAGCTAGTGCTACTCGTAATGTGACATTGTGGAGGTATGGCTAGAATAACCTGGTTAAAGTTAGTACTACTTGTAATGTGACATTGTGGAGGTATGGCTAGAATAACCTTGTTAAAGCTAGTACTACTCGTGATGTGACATTGTGGAGGTATGGCTAGAATAACCTGGTTAAAGCTTAGTACTACTAGTAATGTGACATTGTGGAGGTATGGCTAGAATAACCTGGTTAAAGCTAGTACTACTCGTAATGTGACATTGTGGAGGTATGTTAACAATAGCCTGCAGAGAGCCATATTTAATATAAACTCTACCTTCCTCATCCTTACTTCGTAAAAGCGATTAAAACAGATTTAGCCATACGGATAGTAAGACGCGATGGAGGAATAAAGGGTGGTGAAAGGTGAAATAAATTAATGAAATCTTAATTCAGTTAGGTCATTATGAATTCATGTTATTTTTTAACTGAATGTTTCAGATTCGATCCGGGGTGAACAAGTAGGATTACAAGTTTTTACAATTTAAAAATGGAATGGCTTCTGAAAGAGGGAAACATCCAGCGAGTACTCTCTAAAATCCAAGAGACACTAGAGTTAGCCCAACTGAACAACTCGCGTGTTGGAAGAGTTGTCATAGCACAAGGCGCTGCCGAGATTTCAACTGACGACCTCACAAGCGCAACAATAGGCTATAGCTGGTTCACGGTAACTTTTACCTTTTTATGACGGTTGAAAAGATGACAGGGTGAAAAAAATCTCTAGATTTTTTTGTGTGTGCACATTTTTGTCCATAAAAATGATGGCACACTTTATCTGCCATGACTTCCTCTTCACTCACTATCCCTAAAGTGTAAATATGTCGATAGCACGAACAAGTGATAAGAAGTGTAGCGCGAAAATTGTATCTACAATTCTGTTTCATAAAGAAGTAGCCCTAACACATTTTTTATTTGTATTTTGGACAACACCTTCCCACCTGTTATGTTAATCTACATTTAACTATACAAATAAGGTTGGAATTAAGGTGTCATTAACAGAAAATGTACTGGTTTTGGCATAGAATGGGAAATGGTTTATGGTAAAAACCCGACGGGGATTCGAATCCTGATCTCCATTAAACGGTAGTTCAATCTACCGTGAGAGTGACATCTTATACTATTCGACCACCGGGGTGCATGTCCCCGATAGTGAGTGATTCAAGTCCAAGCCATATCATCATAAAAAATAACTTTTTTCTGATATAATAAAAATTCAAATTTCACTAACCAAAAATTGATATCAGGATTTATAAATATATTGAAATTCTAATGCTACATTTGTTAAAAATAACTTTTTGGGGGGGGGGAGGGATTGACTTAATTAAATTAAATGTTTNGAACCTCCACCCCCCCCTCCCTAAGCGTCCTTTCTCTTTAAACACCCTCTTAATTAAAAAAAAATTTTTAAATAAAAGCAATATAGCCCTTCCCCCCCCCCCCCCTATAAAAAGTTAAATTCACCATTTTCCGAAACAAATGCAAAATTCCTTTGAACTTAATTATTTTTACTGACAGTTACAAATTCCCTGACATTTTTTCTATTTTCCCATATTTCAACCTTGTGATCCTATACGCAATATTATATTAAATATATCAAATTGTATTTCATCTCGTTACAACACTATAACCTATTAATTAACTAGAGGATGAGCTCATTACTTGCACTTCACCCATGAGTTATTTAACCTCTATTTAATCTTGTTAATAAAAGCTAACATAAGTTTTTTTCTGGGCTAGCCCCCTCAAAAAAAAAGAAAGTCTTTCGCTAATTCTAAACATATTTGTTTTTCAATAACGAATGTAAATTTTCCAAGAACTACAAAAAAAAAACCTCTTTAAGTGAACTCAAGGTCTACACAAACACGTAACTAACGCAATAGTGCGGTACACACTGTCCGGTATTAGAACTGTCTTATTACATAATTACTCGTAATGGATTAAATAGCCAAGATATTGATTTTGTTAATTACTTTTATAGCCGCCTTTAGATTGAAAAATAACCTGGACGTGGAACCGAACCCGAATTTCTTTACTTTTAGCTCAGAAACTATTGATTTAAAAAAAATATATTCCAAATTAAAGATTTTGACTTTGAATACAACTATAACTTTAAAATGATAAATTATTTCACATATCAAATAGTTGCCGATATATAATAAAAATTGGAAATTTCTGCTTATGTTAAGTATCCTTAAGGTCATTTCCACGGGAAAAGGAAAGTATCTTTTGTATTTAGGTATTGTTTTACATTAAAAATAATAATGGTTAATCAAAATTGTTGGCGCAGATATGGAGAAAATAAATTTGATCTCTTTTACCCTTTAGTAAACTACCCTAAATATTAGGGTTGTATATCTAAATACAAACATTCTTCTGGAGAACACAATGCAAACACTATATACCAAGTTTCAGTCCGAGCAGTAAAACGTTTTAAGCCCAAGACAGACAGATAGACACAGAGTTATCAAAATATCGAGTTTGATGTTTTTGACGATCACAATATTTCTCTCTCAAAGGTGTTGATAGAGGGTACAGTGGGAGAGGAGTAAGATAAGTAATCATGTATTCAAATCAGTATGATTATTACTCAAGATAATTTTTTTTTCTAAACAAGAGACTAATATTTAGAGCTTGCATATAATGTCCTAAATTAATAATTATTGTTTTTTTTTGTGTGAAATTTCCGGTTTTTCCAGTGTTTTTTAAAATAAATTTTTTGTTTTTTTGTTTTCCAGGATCTTCCAGTTTTCTTGGGTGTGTGGAAACCTTGCTATCGCGAGGGGGGGGGGGACACTCATAATCAAGTTCAGGTTTTAACACAAACCATTTTTTATAAATAAATTGCTAACAAATTGTATTTTTGCTTTTGTAACAAAGGTGAATTGAAATAAGAAGAATCAGAGGCAAAAATCGATGCGATAGTTAGGGGAGGAAAAAAAAAGATTGTGAACGATACTAGTAGTGGACGTTCCGTGTTATTTGCATGAGAATTCAATCATTCAAAACGTGGCATTCCTCCAGGAATATAGTCAAATTTCATCCAAACAAGGGCGAACAAAGACATTTATTTTTGTCAAGTTGAACATGAATTTAAAAAAAAACATATTTGTATACAAAAACTATAATAAAAGTTTGATCTTTTAAAATAATAATAAATCAAAATAAAATATAAATGGTTTAAATTTTAATAAATAAAAAAATCTCTCAAACCTTTCCCATTTAAAGAAGAGAACAACAAAACGATTTAAAAAGCGAGTTAGAAAAAAAAAGTCTCTCGAGAAATTAAATAATCAACCAAAGTTTTGCAGAACAGAGTTGGTACTGCACTGAAATATGTGAAGAAGAAAAAATCTAAATTGATTTTGCTCTGAGCTGATGTAGTTTTAAACAAATTAGGTGACCTTTGTTCCAATAAAATTTTGACCCCTTGGAAATAATATCAGACGTGTCCTAATTTGTTTTCCGATAGCATTATAAACTGGCCGGCTGACTTTTTTACTTTAGGAAATGATTATAAATGTTTTATATGTAATTTTAGTTTATCAAAAGTAATAAAAAATAAACGACTTAAAATAGGTCAGAAATAACGGATGATATGTGGGTATATTTACCTTCTCATATATATAAATTATTGTAATCGTGGAAAATTTTTAACCTCAATATTATAATTAATGTTGACGTTTTAAGTATTCCCGTATCCAAAAAGTTGGTCTAATAATAATAATAATAAGTATGTGTGTCCCCACGTCTGTCTGTCTGTCTATCTGTGAGACCCCAACCAAAATGGTTTGATGGTTTTGTTCATACGTGATATTTAGACTTTATATTCTCATAACTCAGGGCTTTAAAAAATATATATATAACATTTTTGATTGAGATATTTTATTAATGAAATAATTTTTTCAAGAATTAAATTTTTTTTGAAAAAGGTTAAAGCTATTTTGTTTCAAATAGAGGTATGGGTAGAGTTTGATTTGCTAAACAACACTGTAGGGCTGTGTGTGTGTGTTGTTGAAGATAAACATTTAAGTAATTTTCACTCCATTTTGAATTTTTTTATTAAAAAATTAAAGAGAATTTATTGAAAATCTATATAAGAAGAGTGTTTCATATAATGATAAAAATAATAGACCTATATGTTTTGTGAGAAAAACTGAGAGAAACTTATAAAAACTGGTAGCTTACTGATGGAGTAATTTTTGCTGTCACATAAACTAAAAAAGAAAGTATCAAAAACAATTTTGTTCAATTTATTTTAAAGCCAAACAAGTATGCTTTTATTTGGAGATAATTAACACTTTTGTATTTAACACTACCTTAAATCTCTCACATTGTAGGCTTTTTAATCGCCACGTCTTACTAGCTGTTCAGTTTAAACGCTTAAGTAATAACAATTGTTTTGGGGAAGATGAAGGTTATATTTAGAGGAAGTGTACCAGAATTTGTGTGGAGGGAGAGTGGAAACAAAATTTTGTAAAAACCACCCTCAGTACACCTGACCGTGATTCGAACCTCAATCTCCCTCCCCTTCATCAATAGTCCAGTCTACTCCGAGAGTAGATTTACTATCGGTCGCATTTAAAACTACGAAGATTTTCGTAATCATGTGAGTGACTAGGAGAAGCATAATCCTGGTCCTTTACTTTCTGACCCTATAGACCCTAGATAGAACAAAGGCTATACCTGTTAGAATCCATCCTATTCTTCTTTGAAGCCAAGAAGACAGGATTAGAATCACAAGAAAACTAGAACTGTTATCCAAAGAGAGAACTTGTAAAAAATGTGAGGGAAAAAGGAAACAAGGACGTGTAAATGTCTAAGTAGTGTGTCTGTGACGCAAAGCACGTTTTGAACCACTGCAAACATGTAGCGGATTGACAAGGGTATGGAGAGGGAGGAGGTTTAGAAGGGAGGAAATCTTACAGAGATAGTGCCGCTATCCAGGGTGTTAGGAGGAAACTATTCATCTTCACTCGCCTCGGTTAAAAAAAAAACGGGACCAAACGTTTTGCAAATTTAACCTTCCCGTTTATTTATTAAGTTCTGTGTGTGCAATAAAATTGATTATTTTATAAATTATTTTTTGATTCGTACGTCGGTATTGAGTATTCTTTTTACCCTCCACCATAAGTTACTACCCGTCCAGCTGCGGGATATTCGCGTCTAATACTCTACTAATGAGGTAGGGATGATTAAGATAGAAGTGTACCCACAAGAAGCGAAACTGGTCGCAGATTTGAAACGTTTTGATGGATTTCGTTCAAACATGATATTTAGATATAGGCCGATACCTCAGCACTTTATTATGTTTTAAAATTATGAAATCATTCTATGGAGTTTGAAGTGTGAGATGCTTTAATGATTTGTCGGTTATTGAATTATGACCCTAATTTTAAGGGTTGTTTACTGATTCATATTTTTTAATTCCTAATTTTTTTTAAATGGCTCTAACGAACTTGTTTAAAATTGATATCCAGGGAGTGTTTTAGTTGATAAATAACACTGTTCACCTACTTGTATTTTGAGTAAAAAATTCGTTGTTACTGATGAGGGCTTTTCGGAAATTTTAAACGATTTTGTTTAAAATTAGTATTTGGACATTTTTACATGAAATATAAATACTTAATGATTTTTCTAAAATAAATTAATTTAAAGGGTGTTTATTTATGACAAATCTTGGATTTTTTTTATTTCGAAATTGGCCTTTCAAAGTGAGTTCAAAAATAGGTTTGGGAATAGTTTTTAATGATAATTATTTATGTTTATTTTTACAATTATAAATCAATTAAAAGTAGTTTGCGAAGAAGTTTTTAATTTTTTTTCCCAGTTTTAATAAATAAATGACCCGCTTCGGTGGCCGCATGGTCTAACGCACTACTCTCGTGTTGAACTAGACTGCCGAGGACGGGGATTTCGGGATTCGACCCCGGTCGGGTGCACTAAGGATGGTTTTCCCTAAACGGGTTTCCACTCCTCACACAAATGCAGGTGCATTTCTTCTAAATTGAGCCTTCCTAAACCCTAACTCATTAGTGTGGTTAGCACAAAGGCGTATAACCCGAACGTGTAGTAAGACGCAGTGCTAAAAATAAAAAAATACACAATATGATACATTTTGTGAGATTTTGTCGTGGCTTTTATTTAATATTGTTTTAAAGGTATTTACACTAGTTTAAAAAAGTGACAGTTGTAAGCCACATGACTATGTTTAAATCATGTCTGTGGAGTCAATACGCCAAGCCTTCGTGCCATTTTCATATTCAGTAATAATAATATTCAGCACCGCGTCTTACTACCCGTTCGGGTTATACGCTTTAAGTACTAATTACACTAATGGATTAGGATTTGGGAAGGTTGAATTAGAGGAAATGAGCCCACATTTGCGTGGAGGGAGAGTGTAAAACCATTCTGGAAAAACCACCCCCAGTTCACCCGACCGAGATTCGAACCTCGATCTCCCCGTCCTCAGCAGTCGATCTCAACACAACAAGCGCGTTAGCCAACTACACCACCGAGGCGGGTTTCATATTCAGAGTGAGTACGCCTCAATTTTTACCTACTCTAACTTTATAAGACCAGTTTTAATATAAAGGCCTACGAAAATATTTTAGTAACTTTAGTAAGCATCAGATACACACTTCGGTGGACGTACGGTCTAGGGCGTCACTTTCAAGAGAGGTGGAATTGATGAAGACTGGGATATATTAATCCAAATTCAGGTCAGGTCTACAAATAAAATTATAATTATTTTTCTATTAAAAGAAAGGTGGGTACATTTATTCACAACTCTACCTTACTTATCCCTAAAACCCTCGTATGAGTAAAAGTAATATGCATTACCTAAAACCCGAACGGGAAGTGAAACGCGGTGAAAAAAAACCTGTGCGTTCTAACTATAAATATGAATGAACCTTTTTTTTTTAACCCAAAGTTTTACTATGTCCAGACTAGCCTTGCCAGGTGTCCCGATTTACGCGGGACGTCCCAATTTACCCATTATCGCGACACCAAATGTTCCATTGTTGTTTTCAATAATTACGTAAACATTATGTTATATTATATTATAATTTTCTTTTAGCTTGTCCCTTGGTATTTGAGGTTGCGTTTTGGTTATATGGATGTGCTTCTTTCGAGATTGAATAGATTATGATGTTTTATCACGCTTTTATTTAACTTGCAAGTTTACTATTATATATTAAATAATATATCCCTACATGTGTAAGTATTGTCATTCTGGTTCAAAAGGCCACCACATTGTTTCTATAGACACTGGGCCAAAGTTGTATACTGTGTATCAAAACAATAAAAAAATGAACTACATTGGATGAAATTAGCATCCACTTTTTCTACTTTTGTTCGTAAGTTATAGATTGTTTTTGTTCGGTACGCTTTATTTAGACAACTTTGGATCAAAGTTGTTTGTAAACTTTGTAAATTGGGCTGAAATATAGTTTTTTCTGTTCCTTCAGAATAAATTTTCGTAAAGGTTTTAACATAAAAGGTATAAGTATAAATTTCTATTCGCTTATGGTGGGTATGTAGTTATTAAGATTTTATTTCTTTTCAGCATTGAATCATTTGATGAAAATGAGTGATTCAGAATCTGATTCTGACCCATTAAACAAGGCTTCTTCGAGTTTTGTTACTCCAAATAAAAAAAAAAGACGAATGTTCTGTTTTCTGAAAGTTTGGACAGCAAAGTTTTTGTTTATCGAATCTGTTTCAAATAATAAATATAAAGCACATTGCAAATTGTGCCCAAAAAAATTTTCAGCATATCTCATGGTGGCAAAAATTACATCGAAAAGCACCAAAATTGCAAAGAGCATAAGAAAAACGAAAGAAGTTCCCTTATGACAACATGGCAAGGAGCATATTTAAATCCCGATTAAATTATTATTATTATTATTATTTAGCACCGCACCTTACTACCCGTTCGGGTTATACGCTTTAAATACTAATTATGCTAATGGGTTAGGAATTGGGAAGGTTGAATTAGAGGAAGTTAACCGGCATTTGCGTGGAGGGAGAGTGGAAAACCCTTTAGGAAAAACCACCCCAGTTCACCCGACCGAGATTCGAACCTCGATCTCCCCATCCTCAGCAGTCGAGCTCAACACGACAAGCGCGTTAGCCAACTACGCCACCGAGGCGGAATACCGATCAAATGAGCACCCAAGAAGAAAAAGCTATAGTTGCTGAAGTAGCTAAAACCTATCATTCCGTCAAGCACAGTTTATCATTTAATTCTCTCGACTGTGAAGTAAAATTTGATGGTATTTTGTATAGTGATTCAAAAGTTGCTGAGAAACTAACACTCGGAAGAACAAAGGCCAGTACAATCGCGCATAATGTTTGTCCAGCGTCTCCCTCACAAGGGCAGTGAAATTCTACAAAATGGTACGTTTTATAGTATGAATACGGATGCTTATAATCACGGTGCAACAAAAAGTTTACGTTGCTGGTAAGATTCTAAAGTCCATCCACATTTTTTTTAAAAGGCGTGCTTGATTTTTATGAAGACGCAAATTAAACTGCATTGGTCATCTGTAATAATTTAGTAACATGACTGAAGGAACTCAATATTGATACTAAATTTTTTACCAATTTTTGTGCTGACAATATAAACGTGAATTTTGGCCACCACAATTCAGTTTTTCAGTTGCTGCACAAAGATATTAACAACATTATACCAGTTGGATGTTCTGCACATATTTTGCACAATAGTTTAAAATATGCTTTAGGCTTATGTAAATTTGATTTGGATATCTTTACTGTGAAGTTTCATAGTCATTTCTCATACTATGCGAAAATAGAACAAGCTTTAAAAGATTTTTATGAAATTCATGAATCTGAATTTGCTCCAGTCTTACGACACGTAAAAGCACGATGGCTATCACTCCTCCCAGCTGTAGTACGTGCCTTGAAATCGTACAATATATTAAAGGATTACGGAGACGTATCCATCTGCACTCTGGAACTTATTTAATAGTAGCGAAACAGAACCTTGGCTTGCGTTTTATCAAAACGCATTAAAAATCCTACAAGATGCTGTAATGAGCCTAGAAAATGAATCATTACTTTGTTTTGAAGGTTATGAAATAATGGTCAAACTTACTAACAAATTGAAGCAAAGAATAGACGACGAATATTTGGGCTTCATGTGTGGCAATTTAATTAAAAATTTGCCCTTTGAAAATTCCTCAATAATAAAAACAGCCTGTTGTGGTACAAAAATGATCTGAAATATATAGAGACACGGTACTAACTCTATGAAAACAAATTGAATTTGTTCAAGCCACTATCTCTACAAGACGATAGTATAACCTACGCACCTATAGTCAGTATAATCGAAACTCTTTATATTGGCATGTTTTTTGAAATTGACACGCTTTATGAGGAAATTTCTAACGTAAAAGAAATAGTGAAGGCAGTTGTGAGGAACAAAGACTTAACACCCGTACAAAAATGGTACGATTTATTTTAAAATTAAGATCTTCCAAGCTGAAAAAAATATTTGCTTTAATGGTATTTATACCGGTTTCAAATGCTGAAACAGAAAGGATATTTTCTCACGCAAATATTGTTTGGTCCGATAGACAAAACCGATTATCCCTCGAGCATGTAAAAACAGAGATACAAATAAAGATAAACTTCAAATTGTCATGTACTGAATTTTATAACTATGCAATTAAAAATAAAATACTTCTAATAGCAGTGAAATCTAACAAAAAATATATAATTTATAAAAAGTAATTATTTTATAGTAAAACTAATTAATTTGTTTAAAGTTTTTTATTGATTATTTAGATTTTCTGTGATATTATGTGATAAATTGCAACCTAATAATAAAAATTATGATTATAAAAATGTTGATTTTAAAAACCTAAATGGAAACCAATATCCCGATTTTTTTACCCTCCGTCATGAAATTTAGCATACCGGACCTACCTGGCAACACTAGTCCAGACCCTCCTTGGTGTAGCAGTTAGCTAACGCACTAGTTTCGTGTTGAGCTAGATTGCCAAGAAGAGAGAGATCAGGGTTCGAATTTCGGTAGAGTAAACTGTGTATGATTTTCTCTAAATTGTTTTCCACTCTCCCACCACGCAAATACGGGTTCACTTATTATATAATCAACCTGCCCAATTTCATAGTCCATTTGCGTAATTAGTACTTAAGCGTATAACCCGAAAGGGTAGTAAGACGTGGTGGTAAATTAATTTTTTAAAAATTACTTATGTCCAGATTGTTTGCATATTCACTAATTACGCTTGTGAGTTAGGGATTAAATTCATAAAATTGTACCCAGTGTTGGGTGAAGAGCGAGTGGGAAAATCCTTTAGGTCAACTGCGAGAGTAGCATCTTAGACCATGCAGCCACCAAGGTGTTGAATGAAACTTAAAAAATCTTATTCCTACAAAAAACCTTTCATTCACGCCCACCGAGTGACTAAACCAAAAATAACAAAATATTATTGAAAACTGCACGCAACTTGGAAAAGGTTTTTTTAGTTTGGAGGGGGTGGGGGGCGAGAAAGGGTAAGAGGGAAAGTTGCAAAGGGTAGGGGGCGACTGGCCAACCAGCACACAGCTCTCTAGAGAACTAAAAGTTGATCTAACTAAGGTCGTACGTATTCCATCGATATAATATATATAGCTTTGATAGGAGCCTGTGTTGTTCAACTGTGTGTGTGTGTTTTTTTTTTGTGTTTTTTTTGATGGGCGGGTAGGGAGGGACAAAAGATAGAAATAGGTAAACGTGGAAACGAGGAATCGTACAGTAGAGCGGTGGTAGAAATCGCACACACGGTCTTCACATGTGATTTACAACACCCCCGCCGCCAGAGTCCGCTGTTAGGTCTTTAAATCAAAACAATCCAGAGATGGGAATGAGGAGGGGAGCGGTGGGGGAAATCAACAAAAGGTCACATAGAGAGAAGAGAAAGAAGGTACGAGAAAGAAAGAGACACACACACAAAATTAACCAAAATGAAAAAATAAATAAAATAGAAAACAAGTGAGCTGTTTTATCAAGATTTTCGAATCGTATAACTAAGACTAATTAATCAGTTTGTTCCAAAAATGTATGACTACTCCTAAAGGGAGTTTATATATAAAATTAATTAAACATTTTAATATTTACCTGAAGATAGTAAAACGTAGAGAAAAAAATCTTGTAAGCGTTCTAACGTTAAAATCATTAAACGGACTAACTATAGTTACAACTTCAGTACTTTCATTTATATATTTAGCACCGCGTCTTACTACCCGTTCGAGTTAGACTCTTATATACTAATTACGATGATGGTTTTAGGAATGAGGAGGGTTATATTTATAGGAAGTGTACCCACATTTACGTGAAGAGAGAGCGTAAAACCACTCGGGGGGAAAGCCACACTCGGCACACCCGACCAAGATTCGAACCTCGATCTCCCCATCAACGACGGTCTAGTCTACTGCGATAGTAGCGCGTTAGATCATGCTGCTACTGGAGCGGGTTCATATATTAATTAGTCAATTAGTGCGATATGTAGCCGTCACTTTCCAGAGATGATATAAACACTAACAAATTAACCCAAATATGTTAACAATGTTGACTGCAATTATTTTTTTATTCAAGCTGTAATTTATGCCACGTTAATTAAAATGCAGATAGCCCCAGACGGATAATAAACCAGGGTGCAAAAAACTAGTAGTTTATTTTACTTATTCTATTTAGAAAATGAAATTAAACCTCTCCGGTGGTCGAATGGTTTGACTGAACTAGTGGAGGGAATATCAATGTTCGAATACCAGTCGGATGTTTTTTACCCTCAATCCTCCCATACAAATTCGAACACATTTCTTCCAAATTCAATCGCCTTCATCACTAGCCCAGTAATTTAAATATGCAGATATCTCTAACGGGTAGTAAGATGGGGTGGGGTGGCTGTGTTATCTGTCAGTTCGTGATCTTAAATGATCACTCATATGTAGCTGACGATTCCCACACGTCCATCATAGACTCTGCCTTAAAATATAAGGGAGGAATGGCCTTGAGCATGAGACGACTTCTGGGTAACTCAGTGATTAGAAAATTGGCGTACTAAGCCAAAAGTGCCAGGCTCGATTCCCATGTCTTGGCGTCATTTTTTTTTTCAATTTAAGAATCATATTTATTTAAGATGGCACGCGCGTGGTTGTTGATGAAATGCTCTAGTTTAATGTATAACGACTGTACAGAAAGGCAAATTAAGAAACTATTCGCAGCGGCTCTTGTCATAAAACAGGTCAAACTTCACAGTCGAGAGGAGAGCTAACCTAATTTGGTCCACAAGAGGGGAGGCCCGAGTAAGGTTATGCCGCGCTGTGATGTAAGTTGACGGGAACGAAGTGGAATAGGGTGGTCCTCTACGACGAGCTACAAGTAACAAACAATCACTAATAGTAATATCGGTCAAGGATGAAACACTTGAGAATTTAGCGCAGACGACGCACACTTTACTGATCAAGAAACCGGTTTGTTTTAAGTCGAATTTCCATAGAAAGGGTCTTGTGGAAAATACAGGATGGAAAATAAAGTTTGTTACTTATTTTAATAACTCAGAGCTGGTATGTTATATATACTTTACTTGTTTATATAGTTTTTTTCAAATCGTCGTAGAAGTATTCGAGATTGGTTATATACCTCCAAAAATTCAAAAACACGTAAAAAAAGGTGACTATTTTTTAAGAATTTAAGATTTTTTTTGAGCTTGTTAAATGGGTTTAATATTATCTATAGTTTTAAGAGAAAAATAAATTCAGTAACAAACTATTTTGCCATCTCATCCAAACATTTTTTTTGCGGCCGTAATCGAAAATTTTACAATTCTTTTAGTGTTATTTTATAGGTAATGATAATATCTATTAAAGTGACAGCTCCCGATCTAATGACTATACGTATTCCTCTATAAACATGGTTTTAGTAGTTTTAATAACGGTACAAACATGTTCCTTCCTTCCTAAATGTTGTTGTACGTGTTCTACTGTAAGTTACACAAATATATAAATAGTAGTATAGCCAATTAACAACAAGGTTGAATTACTGGTTACCGGGATGTTGGGTTTCGAATCCCGGCTGGTGTTTTTTATTTTTTATCAGCACATTTTGAAATGAAGAAGAGTGAAGGAGAGTGGGAAACAGTTTTGGGCAAAATCCCCCTCAGTAAACACGACTGGGGTTCGAAACCTGATCACCCTGTCATCAGTAGAACAGTCCGAAACGAGAGTGGCGTCCTAGACTATTCATCCACTGAAGAGGGCTATGGGTGTATTTGTTTTTTCATTATTGCTACCTTAATCTATCTCTAACCCTATTCAGGTAAATTTTCTCCAAAATCTACCTTTTGCTTCTCTATCCCATTATTGTAACTATGCAAAGAGCCTGAGAGTACAGTAAAAAACAGTTAAGAAATCAATTGATCATAGAATATTTCTGAACAATAATCGACTCAATTTATTTAAGTTAACCTATCCTAAGAATTTAAAAAAATTAACTCCGTAAGGTGCAAAAGTATTTTTTCAAAAATTATTTCCTGATTCACCTTCCCACAAATGCGGTTACATTTCATTTAAATGAAATATTTTTTAAATCCCTAATCTAGCCGTGTAAATATCAAAACAAACATAAATCACAACGCACTAATAATAAATAAATAATAAAACTTTTTTCGCAGAGGTGCTAAGTAAAGCCATGATATTTGTGCTTAAATAATATCAAGGTAGCCTAACTGAAAGCTTTCACGATAAGTTAAAGGGTTTGTGTTTTAAAATCCCCTGTCAAGGACATAGTGAATGGCATAATATATTAATGTAAACAAGCCGAGGACATCTCTATTAAAAGGCATTTCAATAAACGAATTTCACCATTAGTAAGCATCATAAATGATTAATTAGAAGACTTCATCAACGTCTAAATATTGCAAGTACATGTTTTCTCAAACTAAACAAGAGCAATTATCTGTGAAAATTCGGCATTCTAGAAAATAAAGTTCATCTAAAAAGTTATCAAACGCTTCCAATACAATGTATGTCTTTATGGGTTACCAAACTGTATAATTTCAATAATATTATGTCCTTGTGGACTAATATATAATTTTTCTTTTCATTATTAACTAAACAAATAACAATTTCAATGCATAATTGTATATTTTTCCCGCCATTGTGGCAAGACGAGCTAGCTTGAAATGGCATAGTTGCCAGCCCTCAATAATAAAATTAAAATTTTTGGAAAAAAAAATTATTTAAATTTCCTGTAACATGATTTTCAGTATAAATCGTGAATCGTTACAGCGTTGGGTGCAAGTTATCGCAATAAATTTGATTCGAAGCTTTTTATTGGCCACATTTTGTTCGCCATGTTCCTTTGTGCAGGTCCAGGGTAAGGAGGAGGGAAGGGTTAAGGGAGATAGTGGCACCAGGTATGGTTTGGGTCCAAGTCCAGGCGTGGATATATGTGTTAGAAATTATTATTATTATTATTATTAGCACCACGTCTTACTACCCGTTCGGGTTATACGCACTTACTGGTGATTGTGAGATGAAATGAAGGACCTACAGTTCAACGTGGAATCCGAACCACGGTGGAGGCCTGGCATTCCACACATTCACAAGTTGTAATTAATACACGTTTTTGTCAGAGGTGAATGAAGGGTTTGGCAATCAGATAAATCTGTGCCGGGACCGAGGATTGAACTCCATACCCCCAGCACAGAAGTCTGACACCTTACCCCTAGACCACCAGGTCAACAACTGTCAAATAGGTGACCTGGCGGTCTAGGGGTAAGGTGTCAGACTTCTATGCTGGCGGCCGGGGTTCAATCCTCGGTCCCGGCACAGATTTATCTGATTACCAAACCCTTCCTTCACCTCTGACAAGACATCTTGTGAATGTGTGGAATGCCAGGCCTCCATCGTGGTTCGGATTCCACGTTAAACTGTAG
>CABEEJ010000866.1:129474-144439 GCA_901482245.1 Timema douglasi | reverse complement strand
AAGACATCTTGTGAATGTGAGGAATGCCAGGCCTCCACCGTGGTTCGGATTCCACGTTGAACTGTAGGTCCTCCATTTCATCTCACAATCACCCTACCATTACACATTAGAGTAAGTGCGTATAGCCCGAACGGGTAGTAAGACGCGGTGCTAATAATAATAATAATAATAATAATAATTGTCAAATAGCTCCTTTTTATGGTATATATCTACATTAGCATCTCTTCAATAATCCTGAACTTTTAGTGTAACTAGTCTAGTTCATAGCATAGATATTTTAAAGTGTTATATGTCTCAATTTTATTCTTCCTGTATGATTAATTTCTTTCAGAAATTTTATTTTCTCTCTATATTAAAGGTAGAGAAAGTATTGTGATCGGCAAAAAAATCAAACTAGAAATTTTTATGAATCTCGACATTTCATGACCCCCCGAACCCTAAAAAGTGGTCTTTGCAATGACGTCTGTCTGTGTGTCTGTTTAAATTTAAAATCAAGAGTAGTTTAATAAGAGGTGAAGAGATAAAAAAAACTATTTTTAACTAAAATTCGTATCTAGGCGTTGATCAGGATTATAAATAATCTGTCTATTTTCATTTTCCCACAAAAATGACTTTTAGGGTAATTTACAGAAACTAAGACTTCCGTATCTCTGCAACTATTTGAGATACAAAATAACTGATCATTGCAAAACTGTAGTAACCTTAAACATTAAAATATGAAATATATTTTTATAAAACCAACAGTTTCTTAGGTATTGGAAAATATATTAATACTTTTTTGTAAGCTTTAGTTGTAAAGCGGTACTATTTAAGTTTTAACACAATAATTCTCCAATACCATAGATTAATTAAATATAAGTAAGTCTCTAAAAGTTTATCTTGTTTTTCCTTAGAACTCTTAGGAGAAATGTTTGTACAACAATGATCTATGTCCATTTTAGACTTAATAGTCAATATTTACATTTTTGAAAGGTCAAAATTATTGTAAATGAGGAATTTAATAGCAATGCGATGACATGAAGATGTTCAACACCTATTAAAATGTTAAAATTTTAACCGGAAGTCAAAATTTTAATACGAAGTATTGACCCTTGTGGACCCAACATTGATATTTTTTTTTTATCGGTCCAAACATACAAATGAGGACATTCATTATTTAAAAATAAAATTATAAAATTTATAACCTGGACGCAAAAAACGTTTTACATAAGTATAGTGGAATTTAACCTTGGGTTTGCTAGTGTATATTATTTAGTTTCACAAATATTACGAGTTTTTAGTAAATATAACCATTTTTAAACAATAGAGCGAGAAAATCCGTGCGGAGTCCCGTGCCATTTATTTATATTATAACACACCTTAAATTTTTAATTAAGCCTACCTAACTTTAAAAACCTTCATTTTTAATACATCCATAAAAATTGTATGTACTCGTTTTAAAAATTAACTTGGTTAAATTACTAACTAATTTACACAACTTTGTCTGACAGTTTAACGTGGGATCCGAACCACGGTGTAGGCTGTGGCATTCCCCACATTCACAAGTAGTGATTAATACACGTCTTGTCAGAGGTGAAGGAAGGGTTTGTCTCTGACAAAGATGTGTAATAATGCAATAATATATTTTTAACGTTGATTTATATTTTTATGCATTTTCAATCAACTATATAGGCCTAATTTGTAAAATATTTTACTATCATTTTATAATTTAGCATTTTGACGTAAGCTCGGTTTACAAATATCAATTTGGTTCTAACTTTACAATCTATTTTGTTCCTTGTATAAGTAGGTTATAAAGATAGCCTTACTACAATTAAAATGAATATTATTAACTAGAATTAAAATGAATATTATTAAAACTTATATGATTTCTAGAAAAGTTACTAAAACTACTTTCCTGTAGTCACACGTCAAGTAATATGTCATGAAGCGGTCATTTTTGATAGATATTATCAATACCTACAAAATAACATGAATAAAAAAGCAAAATGTTATCAATGTCGAACGCAGTGAAAAGTTGTATTTTCTAAAAGGCCCTTCCTATGAAAATTGGAGTGTATTTGTTATCTCGCGGGCTAGGGAATGGAAAGAGGAGAACCACCCCCACGAGACAGCCCTCCCCTCCACGATCCACGAATCCAAACCACACACATTACACGGAAAGGACGCGGTCTATAAGCGCTTCTTCACAGACTTAGCGGAAGGACGATTTATTTGATTTTAAGATTTAAGGAACAAAACGGACCGCTTGTTTCTTAGTTCCTTTCCTCCTCTGTTCCCTCCCCCCTCCCCAAATCTCTCGAAGTAGTGAGTGATCAGAGACCAATGAGACACCCTAAAGAACTTTGTCTTTATTTTCCATTTTGCTCTACGTCTATCTGTTCCGTCCGGGCTATCCGCATATTTGAAACTAATGGGCTAGTGAAAGAGGTTGAATTTTTAACTACCAAAATTAATGTGGAGGTAGCGTGAGAAAACCCTAAATAATCACATCCGCCGGGTTCGAAACGAGACCTCCACCTAACCGGCAAAACAAGCGATACGAGACCGACGCCACCGCCCAAGTGCCCACCGGCACGAGTCGCACATAATATATCTCCCCTTCCACTATTAGCTGTAATCCAGTTTGAACGGCATTGAGTGTCTTACTACAGGCCTAATAATTTTTTGTGTTATTTTATATATATCGATAATATCTATCAAAAGTGATGAGGGTTCGGGGTTCAGTCCCCGGTCCCGGCACAGATTTATCTGATTGCCAAACCCTTCCTTCACCTCTGACAAGACGTGTATTAATCACTACTTGTGAATGTGGGGAATGCCAGGCCTCCACCGTGGTTCGGATTCCACGTTAAAATGTAGGTCCTTCATTTCCTCTCACAATCATCCTACCATTACACATTAGCGTAAGTGCGTATTACCTGAACGGGTAGTAAGACGCGGTGCTAATAATAATAATATTAAAACATGTACCAATTTTAAAGTATTCATGCCATTAAACGATGTTGTATTGTATTTATTTAATTACATTTGATTTACTATTAACTTATTTTATGTTCCTTGGCATTAGGAACTCGAAAATGCATTACCGCAATTAAAAAATTACGCCAAAAGTTAGTTCTGTCCGGTCTACCTCATTACAACCTATATCGTTCAGGTACAGGTCTATACTTGAGTTATTTACGGTATTTTTTTTAATAACAAGGGTTTGTGGCCCATAGTCACAAAATCTATCCTAATGAATTAGAATTCCCAAGTTTTATTCCAAACAATTAGGAAAAATATATAAATGGGGAAAATATCAGTCAACCGGGATGAATTTATGGCCAAAAGGTTGCAAGTTTTTTTCAAGCACCACGTCTTACTACCTGTTCGGGTTATACGCCTATGTACTAATTACACTAACTGCTTAGGGTATAAAAAGTTTTAATTGAGTAAGTGCACCCGCATTTGTTTGGAAGTAGAACGGAAAAATGGTTAGGAAAAATTACACTCAGTTTACCCGACCAAGATCGAACCCCGATTTCCCAGTCTTCGCGAGTCTAGTCCAACACGATAGTAGCGCGTTAGACCACGTGGGCATCAAAGCAGGTAAAGTTTGTGTTCTAATGATAGTTTGTAGCAACGTTGGATAAGATCCAATATGCTGGCTTTAAGACTGCAAGTAGTGTATTGATATAATCAGTTAATTCGTAAAGTACATTTTAAATACCAATAATAATTAGAAATCTTACGAATTTAAACAAAATAGGTGGATGATAATAGACTGAACCAGGAAATTATCTCTCCAGAATTTTGAAAAAAAAACACTTGCTTGATTAATAAAGTTTTTTTTTATTATACTTTATCGTTACGTCAGTTCAGCTTGGATTAGTTTTCAATCAAATTAAATTTAAGAACAGATTTCTAAAAGGAGGGAGGGATAATAAAGCCATATTATTCTCCACCCACCTCCCCACCCCCTTTCCCACATTCTTTGAATTAAACAAAGTATTCATTAAGGTAAAACTCATCTCAAGCTTCTATATAAAGTTATGTTCAAATATAAAGTAGTAACTGTAATGTGCGAGGGTTTTGAGGGTACAGAGGGGGGTCGAAAGGGTAGGGGGCGAAAGGGAGAGAAGACCTTTGCAATTTAAAGGAGACCACCAGAATGTCGGTGGCGCCCTTTGGGCGGTAGGCATATATATACACAAGTGGTATGGACGGCGAAGCGGTGTTTTTTTTAAAGTATCACCATCATCATCATACACTTTGATGCTAAAGATGAAGTGGGTTCTCTCTAGCCTTTCTTTCAAAAAGATCGTTAGCCTCTCACACTCAAGGGATGAAGGGGAAATACAGTTTAGAAGGAAAATATTTTAAAACTTATAATTTTGGATTTTTACTACCGAAAAATTGTGTTGTGCTAAGGCTGTGTGTAGATATCTAATTACAATTATATATATATATATATATATATTCATCGTGTGTATATATATATTCATCGTGTATATATATATATATATATATATTCATCGTGTGTATATATATACATACACACACACACACACGATGCATAATTCCTATATTGATAAAACATTATTTAAAAAAAATAGATGCATCGTGTGTGTGTATATATTATACACGATGCATCTATTTTTTTAAATAATGTTTTATCAATATAGGAATTATAAGGAAGCCTAACCTAAGAACGCATATTTAAAAGACCTCTAAGGGTTGTCACTATTTCTAAATTCAAAATTCCTTGTTTGTCCCAATGTTAACAATAAGAGATTCTGATTTTCTCAGAAAACCAAACTTAGATTGAATTATAAAGGAATGACATTTTACTTGACACAAAATTAATTGGTAGAGTTTAAAGAAGGATGCGGTCGCTCCCACTCGGTGTTTCTGGAAGAGAGCCAAGGTGGGTGATAATTTGACGTGCTAGAACAAGTGTGATTAGTTCTTTAGATCACTTATTTACATTCAGTCTGCTTAATTGCATCTAAATGTACCAAAATCCCTCTGTATTTTTTATTAATTTTATGAGAAGTTTCCTTTTTTTTATGTTTTTCTGACACAAAAAATCTACTTTAATGAATTTGATGTTTTTGCAGATACATCTTGGAAACATTCTTTTACGCCTTCTCTACGAGTTAAAATAACCGATTTTACCAATTTGGTCAAATACAAATGGGCGAAAAACTCAAACATTAAAATAGAAATTAGTTAAGTCAGAATTCACACACGAACACCCACACATTTTTAAAACCAAACCAGCAGACTTAACTTTTACCCACCCGCCTCGGTGGCGTAGTTGGCTAACGCGCTAGTCGTGTTGAGCTTGACTGCTGAGGACGGGGAGATCGAGGTTCGAATCTCGTGGGGTGGTTTTTCCTAAATGGTTTTCCACTCTCCCTCCACGCAAATGTGGGTTCACTTCCTCTAATTCAACCTTCCCAATTCCTAAGCCATTAGAGTAATTAGTACTTAAAGCGTATAGCCCGAATGGGTAGTAAGACGCGGTGCTTAAAAAAAAAAATTATCCTAAAAGAAAAAAAAAATTCATCATTGGGGTTGTGGGGTTGAATTTCCCTCCTTTCCCTTCACCGATGTTTGTAATGATTTAATTCTTTATATTAATGATTTTATTTCAAACTAGAAATGAATCGAAATTTCTTCTATGTTTAATTTATTCATCAATAATTTTTAACATATTTGTAATATAAACAACATTAACGTGAGTTTCATCTCTAGGAATCGATGTTTGCTCAACACACAACATTTGTATAAATTAAAACGTCTTTAAGTTTGGGGAAAGAGGGCAAACCCAAACCTTATCATTAAATTGTCTTAGGAAGTGAACAAAATCGAAACCGCGACCACAAAAATTATAATCAGTTTATTTTTAAACATTCCGTTTTAAGAACTATAGTAAATTATATCGGAGGAATAAAATAATATAACTTATTAATTAACTAAAGTAGCTGTTCAGACAAACTTCAAACAAACTATGTATAACAAGCAGATCTATTCAGAAAATTTTAACCAATTATTTTTAAAATGTTCAAATATTTATTATATTATAGAAACTGTATGCTAGGCTAGGCAACATCAGTTTTTAAAGTTACACCGTATTAAAAAAAAAGAACGTTAATTTTTTTTAATCCAGGTTACAAAACGTTAATTGAAAAAAATAAAAAAAGTACGGGGATAGTAGGTCAATACTTGGCTTGGATGAGGTCGAGTTACTTGATTAAATTAAAAATCTCCCACTACATCACTAATGAAGGTTGGATCTACGTCTAGCCGCGTATAAAGTTTATTCAGGACAAACAAACTGCGTTTTTTTTTAAATCCAGCTTACGCCTGACGGGTATTGAAGTGCCTCGTGGCTTCCTTAATAGGTTACTAAATGTCGGAGGGGGCAAAGTGAACTATGGGAATTTTCTTTAATCATAACAAAGCAATAAATACATAATTTACAAAATATAATAACGAGAGCATTGCATTATCAATAGCTTTTAAGATTTTAAAATACATTATTAATATTATTATTATTATTAGGTGCTTTTTATCACGATAGGTACATTCATTTTATTCAGTAAACTTAAACTTAGACCGCCAACGCACCCCATCCTCTGTCTCCACCTTCAACTCCCAGAATTTTCTTCTTTCCTTGAAGACAGCTAACATTTGAATCCATTGAACCCTACTTCTTCCAAATCTCCTATTTCATTCAACCTTTCCTTTTATAACGTCGTCAATCCTCGGTCACGGCAAAGATTTATCTGATTACCAAACCCTTCCTTCACCTCTGACAAGACATCTTGTGAATGTGGGGAATTCCACGTTAAACTGTAGGTCCTCCATTACACATTAGTATAAGTGCGTGTAACCTGAACGGGTAGTAAGACGCGGTGCTAATAATAATAATAATAATAATAATATAACGGCGTGCAGAAGACAGTTGATCCAAAGGAGGCGTCCGGATCCAGCTTTGTAACGAAGAATCATATCCAAACTGGTTCTCTACTCGCCCAATCTTCTTAGGACTTCTTTATCAGGCCTAGATCTAGTCAATTATGCACTGTACAGTATTAAAATGTATTTATATGTGAGCCGCACCAGTGGCTATGTGGACAAAGTTGTCTAGTTTGATTTATCAATGACGGGTGGTCAGGTTTCGAATCATGACCGTGTATAATTAGGTGTTACTTCGGACTCGCAAGTCCAGAAGGAAAAACCAAAGCAGAAACGTTGTCACGTGACGAGCTCTAAACCAATCACAAGGTTTCGTTCTCATCGGCGTTGTCCACTCGGCGCGAGTTGAAATTACTTCAGCTTTCCTTTTCTCTGCATGACAATATCAACTTGGGAGACCAAATCAAATTTGAAAACCAACTGACTCAAATCATTGCCAGGGTTATATTAATTTATTTTTCGAGGGGGGAGGGGGAGTTAAATTTTATTCGCTATGTATGTTAACTGATTTAACAACTCATACATACATACATACATACATACATACATAAATACATTACATACCCTACAGACCTAATCAAGCTGATCCTTTACAGGGTAGGCAAATAACTGTGCATGTAGCTAAAAAAAAAAGTACTTGATCCCATCTCCCTTCGCCTTAACAGCATCCATAAACCGAGTCATACATGCTATTTTATTCTTAAAACTTATTAATGATTTTCTTTTTCACACATTCATCCACAACATTAAACTACGTCTTACATGGCCTACCCCTCCCTGCCTTTTGATCCACACACTCTACCTTCATATATTTGCTTCGTCACTCGATCCACACTCATCCTCTCTCAACATACCCAAACCAATGTAAAACGTTTCTTTCCCATTTACCTTTTCAAACCACACTCCTTCAGAACCCATTAATTAATGACTCTGTCCATACGAGTTTTTCCCCATACATTTCTTAGATATCTTATCCCAACCGCATTCACATTGTTGTTGTGTTTCTCCTGACAAACCCACGAGTCACATCCATAAAACAATGTTGGCGTCAACACACTTTTATATATTGTCACCTTTGCCTCTTTGGATACTAGCTCATTATTAGTATTAGTCCACATACATCCAACTAATCTCAGAGATGCATTCACCCGTCTGTCGATTTCATCATCCATCCTTTCATTTTTACAGAACATTCTGCCCAGATACACAAAATAATGCACTTGTTCTAACAGTTTTCGATTTATGTTAAGTTCGCCATTTCCTGATCCGTCCTTATCAAAAAACCTTAAGAGTATTTATTTGGGATTAAGTAAAGCTCACCCGCCTCGGTGGCGTAGTTGGCTAACGCGCTTGTCGTGTTGAGCTCGACTGCTGAGGACAGGGGGATCGAGGTTCGAATCTTGGTCTGGTGAACTGGGAGTGGTTTTTCCTAAAAGGTTTTCCACTCTCCCTCCACGCAAATGCGGGTTCATTTCCTCTATTTCAACCTTCCCAATTCCTAATCCATTAGCGTAACTAGTACTTAAAAGCGTATAACCCGAACGGGTAGTAAGACGCGGTGCTAAATATTATCAAGCGAAGTTCGATCTCTAACCCTTTGAACATTGTTCTTGGTTTCCACAACAGGACTTTCGAGGGCAGGAGATCAGTGGCGCACGCATCCGTTAGAATTTTCCGGCCCATTCGGCTCATGTAGCCTTAGTTTAAAGGGGTACAATTTTTACTTCCTCAACACCAAGCCCAGTAGTGTGTAAATATGCCGATAGTCCGGACGGGCTGCAAGGTACGCGCGCGCATACACACAAACACACACACACACAAAACACAAAATTAGTGCGAACTTAATTTCTCCCTTCTTCTCAAGTATGCGCTTCAGTGCCTAAGATCTAATTTTACATTTAATTTGATTAAAAATTAATTTGCAGCGAACTTCTAACCAACAGCACACTTTATTAAATTATTCTTTTTACAAAGTGATATTAAAATATTTAAGTCTTTGATACAATAAAATACTATGAAGATTAAAATATTCCAGTGTAATAGAAGCTTTTCAGTATTGTCTTTGGATTTCAACAGTTTCGTCTGCCTTTTATAGTGTTTTCAATACAGTTAACCCAAATTTGAAAAAAAAATACTAAGGTTCATTTTTTTTTAATATATTTAAAACGTGAAGGGATTCATTTTGACAACAACCAACCAAAGTACTACTAAACCAATTTTTCATAGTAATTAAAAACAAAATTAAAGCTTACATACCAATGATGGGCCAAAACAAATTCAAAGAGGAAATTGCAATTCCAGAAAAGGACAAATTCTTTCAAAAGAAATTTCTCAAGTTCTAACAATTTCTGAATATTATCATATTAAAGTTTATAAAGATTTCAATAGTGAAGCCACAATATATATGATTTATTTTAAGTTTGTGAATATATAAAAACTATTAAGGAAGGGTTACCGGTGTTGTTTAGGTTTCTTAGAAAATAGTTTTGATCTATAGACTTGAACAAAAAAAATTATTACAAAACGACCAACTTAAGCTGTGCCTATAAACTATGATATTTAAATAAATAATGAAAATGGCATTTTGGCGCTGAAACGGTACATTATGGGTTCATCAAGTGTGTCGGGGCTTTTTTTCCGGAGAAACTAGATGTGCTCTAAGCCCTAATCAACAAACATCTTTGTTTTAATATAAACACGTTTTATGACGTCCTATGATATGCAAAATATATTACCATATTTATTATTATTATTAGCACAGCGTCTTACTACCCGTTTGGGTTATACGCGCTTAGGCTAATGTGTAATGGTAGGGTGATTGTGAGATGAAATGGAGGACCTACAGTTTAACGTGGATATCCGAACCACGGTGGAGGCCTGGCATTCCGCACATTCACAAGTTGTGATTAATACACGTCTTGTCAGAGGTGAAGGAAGGGTTTGACAATCAGATAAGTCTGTACCGGGACCGAGGATTGAACCCCGGACCCTCAACACAGAAGTCTGAAACCTTACCCCTAGACCAACAGGTCACCCTACCCTATTTATTGGCTTTTTGTTAATATTTATCTGTGAGCTTCAACTAATTAATATGTCAAAGTTGTTTTTATAACAATGAAAATGTTATTAAAGGTCCCCAACAATGTTTATTTTAGAACAATAGCGTATTAATGAAGAGCTCTCTTATGGTTTCACATCAAAATAAAACTCCGACTCCAAGACATAAGTTCGCAATTAAGCTATACCGACCGTGTGCGGCCACAGCTTTTAGCGATGATAGTGCCAACATTTACGGATAGAAGGTGTCATATGGTCAGCACGACGAGCTCTTCTGCCGTTAATCCCAGTTTTTTAAACCTAAGCTGCTACTTCCTTATTAAAGTAGCTCCTCATTTATATTCATGAGGCTAAGTTGACCTCGTCCAGACTCTCTGCTTCACACAAAAATACTGGAAGCACCAGGGAACGAACAAGGGACCTCTGGATCTTTAGCCAAGAACTCTGACCACTAGACCACTAAGGCGTTAAATATAATTACTCCCACCTCATTTAGACAGCCCTAAGATAGAACTGATCCGGATAACGACGTTCGTCGGAATATTAAGGCAATCATAGAGGGGGGACGAACGTGCGGTCTGAGCATGCGCAGTAAGATAAAACACAGGTTGTGATTGACGAGCTATCGGGAAGAGAAACAATTGAAATAGCTTTGACTCGTGACAAGATTCAAGACTTGACTCACATTATTACCGGACTCTCAAGGCCAGTGGCGGCTCGTAGCTAAAATTAGTGAGGGTGCTGCTCCATAAATTGTTTAGCATTTGCTTTAAAATTGTTAAAAGGTCAAAAAATATGTATAAAAAGAAAATTTATTCAGGAACTTGATAAAATCTTAACAAAAAAACTGTTTTACTTACTTTAACTTAAATTGTTGCAGTTCAAGCTTGATCTATTCATTTAAAAATGAAATCCATTCTTCTTGTTTTAATTTTCTCCTTGATCTATGGATGATAAATGAGGAAATTTTTCTCCATTGAAAGTACTGCAAGCACATTTAGTCTTTCTGTTAAATATAATAACCGAAAAAAAAAGAATCAAATAGAATAGTTGGAAGCAGAATCATAATCTAACTACACTCTTCTACACTTTATCACATTCACGAATATGGTACACAGATTTTAAGAAAAACACACGCCGAGTAAAAAAAACTTCGTTCCACCATCACGCCAGAGCCGGAACTGCAAGAGCAACAGTGCTCTATACATGACAGTCCCGCCTTCCTCCCACCCCCTCTTATGTGCGCATGCGCACAACAGTCAAACAACACGTTACTGGCACTGTGAAGCGCACAGTTCCATACTAAGATTTTTGCTCCATAAACTGGGGGATGGTTACTGAAATACTGACATTAAGCTTATCGAATATATATTGTACTACAAAAATAAATAACGAATTAAAGAATAAAGGAATCAATATATTAAATGTTATCGAAGTGGAAATAGGTGGTGCAGTGCCGCAGTGCCTATACACGAGCCGCCACTGCTCAAAGCACAATCTATAGAAGAATGTTAATAGTTATTATAAAAACCACTTCGGAGATCGCATGGTCTAAGGAAGGGGTGGGTAAACTACCACCTTCGAGCCAAATTCAAGTGTGTTCAATCTGGCCCGCGGGATGACTAAATTAAATGTGTTGCGTTATGAAGCAGGATTTTTAATAAAACAACAAAACCGTATTTTTGTATAAAATCATGAAAAAGTGAACATCTTCAAACTTGAAAGATCAGGACCAAAAATATATGGCAATGTTTGAATCTTCATATTCATGCTAACAAGCGTTTTCAACCATTAAACTTAGGAAATGTGATCTATAACAATGACTTTCTGTTGAGAATTTGTTGATCTCCCAACCATTTTAACCCAGATCGTTATAAAATGTTGAAAGATAATTCACAGTTTCACTCATCTCACACCCAATTATATAGATTTTCTGAACGGAATTAAAAACATGCTAAGTCACTGAGGTATTTGTGAATGTTTTATATAATCATAACCCGCCTCGGTGGCGTAGTTGGCTAACGCGCTTGTCGTGTTGAGCTCGACTGCTGAGGACGGGGAGATCGAGGTTAAAATCTCGGTCGAGTGAACTGAGTGTGGTTTTTCCTAAATGGTTTTCCACTCTCCATCCACGTAAATATGGGTTCACTTCCTCTAATTCAACCTTCCCAATTCCTAATTAATTAGCGTAAATAGTATTTAAAGCGTATAGCCTGAACGGGTAGTAAGACGCGGTGATAAAAAAATATATTATCAATATATAATTAAACTTATTGATATCAGTATATTATTTGTGTCTATAATTTTTTTTAAATTAATTTTGAAAAATAATAAATAAATAAAAGTTTTAGGCATGCCAATTTTTATTTGGGTTTCCTTTAAGTGTGCACATCCCTAGTCTATGGCGTCACTTTTGAAATATACTATATTGCCGATGACGGGGAGCTTCGGGGTTCGCATCTCGGCCTAGTGTAATGAGGGTGGTTTTTCCTAATAATATAAATATATATTTATAGGGTATCGGGGGCGTAATATACCCGAGGCGGACCAACTAGTATGTTAGGTATAGGAAAGAAGGACAAATATAATTTTTAGAATTAGGTGCTTATTCTAAATTAATAAATTATTTTAAGGAAAGAACGTGGCTAAAGATGTAATGTTAATTCAAGGTGTAGATTTAGGTCTCGAGCTACATGCTAGGAATCGAGATAAATAGTGTAAATAAATAAATAAATAAATTAAATAATAAAATATTATCGCAAAAATATCCGAGAATTCAAGCGACATTTTGGAATTTTCCCAGACTTTTCACTATCAAATACTAAATTCCAGAATTGCTTCCCGCTTGTAATATGAAAGATGAGCGATTTTTATGATTTTTAAATTAAGGTGAGGGAAATCTCCCCTCTCCCCCCGACCATTAAATGGTCAGGATACTGACGAAAAAATTGGAAATACATTTTCACATCTGCGCGGATCAACGAAAATGGCGGCATAAAATGAGCCAAGTAAACGGACAGGAAAATTCAGTTTGAAGTATTACAAAGATAGTTAAGGGTAGCTGGTACCTACTGTCATCGTCGCGTCTAATCAAGACATGGCTGAGGACAGCTATGGTTGAAAGCAAACTGGTTGGTTTGGCTCATCTGCATTTCAACAATGATATCATTTTATACCCACAACAAATAATTGAGCGTTTGCCAAAACTAGCTCACACAGAATGGTCATGAAAATAACAACTTGTAGCCTACAATTAAGAAATATTATAAAATTATTATAAATATCGGTAGTTAGGATTAAGACAATAGAACACATATTAATTAAAGCTACACTCTTGACATTATTCTTGTCAGTTTATTATACACGGGAGTAATTTGAAAATAAATATCCAATAATTTACAATTAATCTATGTGACAGGTGCAACCCACGCGATAAAAAAGATTAAATAGTTAACTGTATTTTCAAATTCAACCCCATTTAAAGCTCCCCAAACCTCGACCCTGTTGCCTTTAAATTATGACTAATTCATAAAACAAGAAAAATTGGAAATTCATACATTTTCTAAAATAAGTGAAATAAAACATGTAGGAAAACAACCAAAACTTACAAACGCTGACAGTGACAAATTGTTTTAAGGTCTTCTCTTCTGAACCCACGTATTTTTTTCTTCTTTCTATTATTGTTTTATTTTGTTTTATTTTCCTTTCTCCTTTCTTGTCGTGTTCTTGACTTGCGTTAAAGGGTGAGTTCCGTAAAACCAATGTTATAGAGGGTGAAATTAAGTCGAGGTGGCGGTGGTTGATACTATCGTTTCCCTCGCAAAGTTTTCCTACCAAACTAATCTCACCACCCCTAGGAAACAAGCAGCCCCCTCCCCCCTCCCCCCGTCTCTTGTCCGGCATGCAGGTCGCGCGACGCCCGCGTAGATTAGGTTTTGCAGCGTCCCTTTAGTTCCAAACGTCCAGCATTACAATGTCCCCAAGTGAAGCCAGGGGGGATTAATTCCCTCGGTCTTGCCTGGAAGTACAGACCTTCAAATGGCTCGCTCATATTTTAAGGTGGGATTGTAGGGGATGAGAGAAAGGGGTGGTGTTTTGGCAACTTTTATAGCAAAACATTTTATTGGCCTAAATAAATAAATTATATCTTAAGTACAAACATAAAGTTTAATTTTTATTAAATGGTGGTATCAACAATTTGTTGTGGCTTGTAATACAGAAATGTTTTATTTATTTTGACCAATAACATATTTTGATATAAAAACTGTGCAAAAACACTGACTTGTTTTCACGTCCCCTACATCCCCATATTAAGGGATGAAGGAAATACACTTATTCTACAGTATAAGAGTTTTAAGTGAAGAGTGTAGAGAACGCTAGAAAAGTCGAGTTTTTGCAGGGTTTTTTTAGCGAAATTTTTTTTCGGCCAAAACAAAATATTTTTTCAGTAGAAACATAAAGAGTTTAATTTTCATCACGTGTGATGACCTCAACAGTTCTTGAATGTCTGTCAAGGGTGTCCTTGAATTTTATGACAATATTTTGTTCTTAATTTGAAAAGTTTCTCATCAAATGCTAATATTATTATGACAAGTATTAAAATAAGAATTTGTTTTGAGTTATGTAAATCTAAACTGTATTTAGAGCTATAAATATCTATTTTGTGTTTTAATTGACCCAAATCTTACAATTTTTACTACTGGACTCCAATGATGAGTTTTACAAACGTCTGATAAAAAATCAACTCAAATCTTTTAAAGTTTGCTAGTCTCCCTCTCGTCACAATGAACACCGCAGACAAAGATGTAAGAGTCACGGGTGTGGTCTTAAGCAGCGCTTCTCTCAAGAAACCAAGACTTGTTATTTACATGGAAATGAGATGGAAATGATAAACCGCGCCAGGTTTCAAGAGGGGGAAGCTTTGCCCCACCTTCCCTAC
>CABEEJ010000866.1:84640-122390 GCA_901482245.1 Timema douglasi | reverse complement strand
GGGGGGGGGGGGATTTAAGTAATAGTAATTAGTGAGTTCTCAGAGATCTAAGTGATTGACATTTACTAAAAAAGTTGGCCTAGTTTTATAGATAGATTAGTAGATTGTATCACTAATTTAATTATGAATGAAAAAAGTATTGCATGTACACTCTTCTATGATTACTAATCAATTAAGGTTGAGATAAAATGTATTTGTAGATAATACGAATACCACTATTTCCTCTAAATTAGTGAAAATTTATTCTAATTTCTAGTCTGTTTGTTGTATGTGTGTGCACTTAATTCATTTACACACTGACTGTCATCATCAGCTATTATACCATACATTAATTTTGTATGGGATTATTTTGAACTATTATATAGCTTTAAAATAATTATACTCCATTCACGGTAGGAATTATTCTCTGAAAGGTCTTTTTTCCTACCAATACCCTACTATATAATAGAGTTCTGGTAGGGAAAAAAGCCTTTCAGAAAACCATTGGTGAACGAACTATAGTCTTCTAGACTTATATATGGTAAAAAAAAAGAATGGCCCATTAATGTAAATTGTTTATTTCAATAAAATGTAGACCATTGGTAGTAGTATTAATTATTATGGATTAATTGAAACCCTATTCCAACATTTCTCAACTGCAGGCGTTTGTTGTGGAAGTAATTATTGTAATGTGTATTTTTCTAACATAAAATGGTAGGATTTGAAATAAAAACAATGAGTGTGAAAAATTGAGTTTTAAAATCGAATTAACTATTTGTTTAATTTGATATGATCACATGTGTACTTCGCCAGTTAATTGTAAAATTTCACAAGAATTACTTGGAAAATCAAAATAATATTTTTGGGTATAACATTTAGTAGCTATGCAAATGCCAAAAGCAAAAATTTATCATTAGACATCAGATCAACAACTAAGCTACACAAATATAGCATGTAGCGATTTTCAAGTGAAGTATAATTTTGCATTTTAAAAGCATGCACACTGCGCATAATATAATAATATAATGCTCAAAAATGCAAAATATTTTGACAAAATGGATCCACTTACCTTTATAAATTGTTGTATTTGAGAACTTACCTTGACTTGTATCACTGATCTTCATTCTCTTTCTATATAAAATATTTATACCATTTAACATACCAAATATTACAACTAAATAATAAATCTGGTACATATTCCTGAGATCAATAGCAACAAGCTAGCAGATTAAATAATCACATTTTCATAGTAAATTTTTATTTTTCTTGTTGTGAGCGTAACTGACCAAAATTTAATGTATTATATTTCAGTGACCAACCAGTTACTAAGATATATTTGACATGGAAATTTAATCAAGTTTGCAATGTGATTAGGATGATGGCAGAAAACTAATCAACTAAATAAACATACATTAACCTTCCCCAATTTGGTATAATGTACTCGCTTTGCTCGTTGGGGACTAAGCCCCCAAATCCCCAGTGCATTTTCTTTGCAAGTGAATGTAAACTAATGTAATTCCAGAGCCTTTTTTGATAGGTTTTATCGTTTAGCCACAAGAGACCTCCAAAGAAAGATCTGCACAGACTTTGAAGTTACTCTGCCATTTTGAATATGTTTTCAGGGGTTAAAAATTAAAAGTTTTAATTTTTGGAATTTTCCCATCTGTTACAGGCTAAAAGATGTATGTTTGCCAAATTTCAAGTTTCTAGCTAATCAGGAAGTGGGTAAACATTAATGTCAATAAGTGAGACAGCCATGTGGTTTTATAGTGGTATAAGAATAATATAATAATATAGATTTTATTTGAATGCATTTCATAAAAAGAGACATCCTGAAAAGTTAAAAGTTACTGATATGGTTTTTATTTTCTGATGTTTGACATAAGCCTAGACATTAAAAGTTGTTGTTATGAAGTTGCTGATATGGTTATTATTTTCTGATGTTGGACATAGGTTTAATATAACTTTCTTTCCTACTCTTAAATTCTACAGATATGCCATCTTATTTCTGACCATTGACCAAATTAATATGATGAAATAACAAGTATGGGGATAATCTAATTGGTAAACAATTTCGTTCCCCTTTAATTGTCTAAATAGAAACAATAGTCACGCATCCCTACTCGATGTGTAATTTTTCCAGAGGGTAGTTCAATGGATACAGAAGTCAAATTTTAAAATGATATGCATTGTTAGTTTTCTGCCCTTCACGAATATCAAAGAATACACAAGAAAGTCTGTTAAAAATAGACATTGATCTCAGAAAACAGTGCAGACAATGTGAGTTAAGAAAGGCTCATACCTGTCGGACATTCCTGCTCGTCAGTCCCGTCAGTACAGTCCTGTTGAGAGTCGCACCTCTTGGAAGCGGGGATGCATCTCGTCAGGTCACACATGAACTCTCCTGTGGCGCATTCTGTAATTGTTACAGTTAGATAGATAAATTAGTTTCACTGAGATATTGTGGATGATATCAAGCGGGTTTAAAAAGAATCAATGTTCATATTTTGCCTACTATGGTTACTATAAACATTTACTTCAATCAGTTTATTTGATTGAACTGTACATATTTTCAGGTTAGCTGTTCAACAACAACATTTATTTCAGTGAACATAGGATATTATTTATAAAAGTATTCTATTATGACATCAAGTTAAGTATTACAGAGAAATTTAGATGGACTTCATAAAATTATCCAGGTAAAGACAATATTAACATATAGGTATGTAAAAATAGCCCAAACCATTTTGGTAGGTACTCATTAAAGTTGTCATAATCCACGGGACTAGTATTTTTTAAACATAAATCTCACATATTTTGTCTCAGTTTTAAAGATAGTTTCATATTAATAGAAATAAATTTGAAGTGTATCACTGCAACAAAAAAATCAAAATCAATAGTAAAATTGGGAACCGCAACATTTATTTAGTGTAAATCTAAGTAAAAGACCTCAGGCCATTAAATTACAACATATTTGGGACAAATATGAGATTGTAAAACATAATTCATTAAAATAAAATAAAGTTAACTCTCGTCTTATGCTTATAATGTATTATAGGATTCAGATGAGATTTTTAAGTAGAATGAAGATTCAAATTCAAGAAAAATTATTTTCTACACATCTTCACTTGAAATATTTTAATTAACAACTAAGAGAGTTTATTGTGCTAATAGAAAATTAACATTGTTTGCTCTGATGTGGCACTACCGAGTTAATGGTGGACGAATTTAATGCTATTAATTTAATTTGTCGATATCAAATTACTTCATTATAAAACACTCATAAACAGTAAACAATCAAACAATGTGTCAATTATTGACCAACTAGACAATTTGGTGTTATTTGTGTAACTTGTTTTGTTTTGAGCTCTAGCTCAAGCAATCAATGGAAACTCAAGATTAACAATTCGACAAATTAGAGCGTGTTGAATAAGGCTATTTTAATGCTGTATTGTTTGTCTAGTGATTGATGACTTTTTTTCTCTATATATTTGTTTGGATGTTTGTGTGAAACATGCAGTTGGCATATTTTCATTGTTAACATATTATTGCTATTATAATTCCAAAGTAGTTTTATTTTATTCTAAATATATGAGTCTTATTTTTTTTAATGTTAATAAATAATAAATATATTTCTATTTAAAATGTTTGTTAAATTTATTTATAGTTTCATTTATTTAATTCAAATTGGGCTCCATTCAACACACTACTCAGGAGCTTTCTCAGAAACTTGCTCAACTTGTTTGAATAAAAAAACCACTCTGACTTGAAGAACTCTACCTAAAATATATTAACCTTTCTGGTGTTCACAATATAAGATACACAGATATTTTGGATTAAATATATTTAGTAGTGATTCACTTCAAATATTTTGTCATTAACAAAAGTTAGAAAATTAACAACAACATACATATATAGTAGTGCTACGACAGAACTAGCCACCAGGTAGTGGGAAAATATTTGACTTGAATAAAAAAAACTGATCCAGGCAATAGGCTGGAAACAATAATTGATGTATAAAATACACATTTAGTAGTATATTTACAATATTCTACACCAAAAAACATATATTGTTCAGGTTACATTAGTTATAATTATTCTATGAAATATTAAAGATATATACACAAAGAAATTAAGCAAACACTATAAAAGATGAGTCATAAGTAAAAAAGCAAAGTTCACAAAAGAAAATGTATTCAAGCCAAATAAAATATATTAAGTAACTCATATTTTTTTGTTTGACCATCAATTAATAACTATATAAACTGTGCTGTAATTAAAAAAAAAAATGTTTACTCAACTATAAATTTCACAATTAATAGTACAATCATTTAACTCAATTTTTTTCATATAGACTAAAAGTGTTGTTTTTATTAAATCAGTGTATATGTTGCACAATATTTGGTATCAATTGTATCTAAGAAAATAAAATAACTATCAGCATTTTTTTAAATGAAATTTTAGTTTGTTTTTAGAGTGTACGTTCAGTAGCAAATAGTTTTAAAAAGAATCAGATAGTATCATAAGATTCATAAAATTAGGTTAGTCATATTTTAAATTTTATATATGTAATGTATATTGAAAAAGTACAAAAACAAATTATGATGCTATATGCAGCGAAAATACTTTAAACTTAAAGTGATTGGTTTATTGAGAAGTGACTTCTGCCCACTTTTCATTTGCATATGATACCCGCATTAATTATTTACGAGTGTGGATATGCTTCAATACCCATACACTTATAGTATATTTTGGTCACTCTCTTTGTTAAAGTGAATTAAAAGGTTAATAACACGGATAATGTTGGTTATTAGATTATAAACTTATTATTATGCAAGTTATTTAAGCACACAAGATTTAGGAATATATCTGTAAAATAGAAAGTGACATTAAATGTTTTATAAGCATACTTTGTTTACGTTGAAAGTTAGCAAACTTACATAGCTTGTTTAATATCTAGTGCATGTTATATAAAGGGCCATTGTTGTGCCCGTCAAAGTAATATTGTAAGCTTTCCTGTAAACGAAATGTACATAACAATTTAGCTTAAAAATAAAATTAGAAGAAACTAACAACATACTATACATATGAAGAAATCAACCAACCACAGCCGAAAGAACAATATTAGTCACCAATACAATTACCCCAACACCCATATGAGACTGTAATCAACGCGCCGAGGTTAAAGTTAGCAAATGTGATTTCTAAAGAAGCAAGAGCGAGGAAGGACCATAGCTATCAGCGCTTGTAAACATGTCAACACAAGTGTACCGTCGAGAGGGCAGTCCTTCTCGTCATCTCCTTGCGGACAGTCGGGGTTCCCGTCACAAATGTGCACCCTGCAGATGTAGATGGAACCATCAGCGCAGCGGACTTTGTCGTCTGCTCGACACTTGTCTTGTATTGGGAAGGAGCGTGCGGTGGAGGTGCTTGTCGTAGTGGAGATGGTGGTGGCTGTGGTGCCAGGTGTGCTAGGTGTGGTGGTGGTGGAAGGCTCATAATTGGTAGCTAAATAAAGGTACAAGAGCATGTGAAGGGTAAGTTCATGCAGAACACGTGACTCTGGAGGAACCATAAACTAAATAAAATTAAAACAAAACAAAACATTACAGGAAAACAGGTATTAACATTAGCAAGTCATCACATTACAAAAGGTGTACTTATGCGTGTAGTAACCAATAGGAAGTGTCCAAACTAATGCTGAAATGGAAATTATTCTATTAGTTGAGGTGTGGTGGTGAAATGAAATAAAATAATAGTGTTAGAATTTCTTAAATAAAATCATGTGCAAGTGTATAAAGAAATGAAGAGAAAAGGTAATTTGTTTGATCAGAGCTTAGCCCAACTCATTTCAGGTTGGCTTCCTTCCCTATCGCTTAGACTGTATATTTTAAAGGAATTACCTAATTTGGGGGATTTTGGCAGTAAAAAAAAGTATTCATTTACTCTGTCCAGTGGCAGCAATGTTAAGTGTGAAATGTTTTTATCTTTTCATTTTCCAAACCATATTATTTTTGTTCCAGATTATATATTTATATTCACCTTTTCTGATTGTTTATCATTAAAATGTACCTATATATAGCCTAACCTAAAGTTTGTCTTTTTTTTCAAGACAATAAAAAATGTAGAAGACATTAATTTCCAACTATATTATTTAATATGTTTTGATATATAAAATGCATTAAAGTGAACATACAAAAGACATACTTTTCCTGATTGTGATTATAATTTATTTAGAAAACAATTATTAAAATAATACTATTTTCCAAATCACTACAAAACAATTATTTTAAAATTTAGGTGAAAAAATTATTTAATTATAGTAACAAGACAAATTGATCAACCTCAAACATTTTGTAGGTTTCATTCAAAGAGAAAAGCATTATATTTGTGTTTGTTCTAAAAGTATTAAACCAAAAAAATTCAACCATGAGTTACATTAGGTTTTCGATGATGGCATTTCCCTATTAATTTGTAATAATAGATGATAGTTAAGGCACACTTCATTAAGTTTTGTAATCACTTATCCATATCAGTAATCAGATATTCCTTGTTAATAAACATCTACAAATTAGTAAAACATAAAGCAAAAGAGAACATTGAAAATATTGGCTAGTACTACTGCCAGGATCTTTCGAACGGGCGCTGCCAGGTTGATTTTACTGTCCATGTGGCTAAAATCAATGTTTATTGCACAAATCATCATGTATTGCAAAGTATTACACTACCCCCACCCTGCTGGACATTTTTTCTAAGGAGAACACTATTGGCCTATGTCAGAAAACTTTGATTTGTTTAGAGATCAAAGTTAACAGATGATTTTAGTGCTTAAAATTTAAAATTAACACAACCATAGGCTGACAATTTGTCTCATTTTGAAAATAAAAGTACAATCTTTTGCTATGTCCTGGCTGTCCCTTTGGGTTTAGTGAAAATGTTATTTTTTAAAATGTTTTAATGTGTGTGTGTATATATTAAAAAAACTAAATATGGGTCAATCATAACGAGTAAAAAAGTTTGTATCGATAGTTATTATTGTAGATACCAGTCTTTCGTTTAACCACCAGTAGAGGTGCATTGATCGTTAACAACAATAATTGCCCATTAAATAAATACTTTTAACTTTAAAATTCAACTAATTATTTAGAGAATTTCTTTTATTCTCCGATGCAGTCTGTATGGTAGTGTTTATTTTTGTTCTGTGCACTTTATGGTTGCAACATACGCATGTTGCATATTCTTGAAAGGGGGCATCCAAGTGTTATATAAGTACCTAAGGAAGAGGGGTTTGAGCTTTGCTTATTTTTGCTGACAAGTGAGAGTAGAGGGTCAGGGTAGTGACACAGCCACTCCAAATGAACACTTAATAGTTAAAAGTGCTAAGAGATGTGGATTCAAGGACCTTGCTCATCAGTTTAAAAGTAGTTTAGAGTTTATTTAAAATTAATATAACTCATTTATCCACTAGTAAAACTTTTTAATAAATATATAAATTCTATGAAATGTTGATTAAATTTTTCTTAAATGATAATATAACTTCGATTGATTTTACTTGTTTTGTAAAATAAATCTAAACTAAGTTTACAATATTATTTATTTTACATTATTTAACGCCATTAATTTACCCCTAGATTTATAATTACCAGAAATTTATAAACTGCATGTACATAATTATTATTTTGTAAGCAAAAAAAGAAAAAGAAAAAATTGACAATTATAACTTAAGCAAATCAGGATGGATGGGGAGGGATGAATGTTTGCTTATTTTTACTTACAAAGAGGGGGAGGGAGTCCAAAATAACCAAAAATGTGCTTGCATAATAAATGAACACCTCCAAAACCAGAAATGTGTTTATTTGTTTGAAAAATACTTATGGTATGAGCATAATGAAATGCAATCCCCCTCTATATCAACCAAAAGGTTTTTGTGCGAGTTATATGGAGTTTATTTTAAGTTAAATATTTTTGTGTGATACAACTTTTTTTAATGTACTATTCTTAATGAACATTCTGGCCCCTCAACCTTCATCTTGTTTTTGTCTAAAGGAATTATGGTCAGCCCCACATGAATATAAACAAACTTATTCGATGTTAATGAATCTACTTACTATAACTTGTGCTAAATTTTTGTATAGTTTTTTAAATAGCCAGGGGAATAAAATTGATGTACTTAATTATGAATATCTCTAACTGTTCAACTTTATTTCATTGGTCTGTTTTGAATTATTGTGATAGAGAAGACTTGAGAATATCAGGTGCACAAGCAGGGTGATAAATGAAAAAGTCCTAAGAATAATGGATGAGAAGAGAACCATTGTTGGGATTCTTCGGAACAAAGCAAACTGGATTGTACACATCCTTGGAAAGATTTCTTTTACACGATGTCATAGAAGGAAAGGTTGGGGGAACAAGGAGATTAGGAATAAGCAGGATTCAAATATTAGATGACTTGAAGGAAAGAAGAAAATTCTGAGAGTAAGCGGATAGCACAATGGCAGTCTAAGTTCATTAACAAAAGTAATAGACCTGTTGTAAGAACGAACAAATAATATTATTATCAGCACCGCGTCTTACTACCCATTCGGGTTATACGCATAATAATAATAATAAAAATAGTTTTCATTAATTTTACATAAGAATTTATCAATTGTAAAAACTTCAAAACATTTATTTTTCCAACAATTTCACTGAATACTTTTTTCACTCCATTTAAAATATATAAAAATGTCAATATAAGTTTATTTTAAGAGGTTTGACATTGTAAGGCAAAACAAACATAAAAAATATTTTCCTCAAATTAAACTAAAACAAGTTTTAGATTATGATTATTATTATTATTATTATTTAAACATGCAACCATATATTTCAAACAAATATAAAGTTATTAATTAGACACATCAACCACACAAAATTAGAAACATAGATACAGACATTAACATTTATCTTTTATTTGAAAGTGCAGTGAACAATTATTAACCAAGCATAAATTAGCCAAAATAAAAAAAATATATAAAAATCTACTATTTTAGTACTTGTAGTTTTATATGAAGTTTGCAATAATTGTATAGTTTTAATGTTTAACTACATTTTAGTCATTGGGCACAGTTGAAATTATTTCTTTTTGGGTGCATAGAGAAAGTTAAGACAGACACCTCATGCTACCTGACGAATAGGTGTTTTTTTTAAAGCTTCTCAAACTAATTTTAATTCATTACTTAACTCAAGCTTGTTGAAAACATGATAATTTTTACAATTTAAATCTTCGCTCCCCCTGCTTTAAAATCCCCTCTCCTCTTCCCATGAGATTTTAGTATCTACAGTTTGATTTCAATAGCAAGGAACATTTTTGATAGGTTTTATAGAAGTAGCTAAAAACAATTCAATATGTTAAGTAATGTAATATGGAATGGTCACTTCTCATAGATAATATAAATACCTTTTACCTATTAAATAATCTAAGAACAAAGAAAAATGCTATTGATATTGACAAAAAAAATATTTTTTTTTCTTAAAGCTGCTTTCTAATAAAACTCTACTAAGTTTATTTATTAATGTTTGTTACACATATGTTGCATTCTATTTTAAATGTTGTGTATGTGAACAATGTGTCCCTATGAAGTTTCAAACCTTATAATTTATCTTTGATTAAATCATCATATTGAATACTCGATTGTGAATTAAGTGTTAATTAAATTTCAACTAAAGAGATTTAAATATCTAGCAAGTAGGTCTTGGTGTCTCATAAAAGAAAAAGGGAATTGTGAATATTAGATCATGTATTAGTGACTAGTTTATGAAGTAGTAGTATATGGTAGTTCTATAAAGAATTTAACAAAGCAAATAGGCCTATATGGGTTTAGTTTTGTCCATTATAGCATAAGTCAACTTATTAAAAGTAGCCTGTTAAAAGACATGTTTAATTCCCTTTCCTAGCAAATCCAACAATGTAACAGACACTGCCCTTATTTTTTATAAGTAAAATTACTCGATTTTGTTAAGTAAATCATTGAAATTTGGTATAGGTCAGCAAATAAATTTGTTTTTATGGTTAAATAGCATAAGGTGACAAATTCAATCAAATTTAAGAATATAAATTTTTTGTTTGAAATGCGTATTCCAGTTACCCATTAGATAAACAACTTTTAAGAAACCAAATAATAAAAATAATTGCCTTATATTGTATTTTATAACATTTTTATCAACTATTTTTGTAATGGAGGCATAAACATTTAAATAAACAAATATAACCAGAGTTCAAATTTAAAATGTCCAAAAGTTGTCAATTTCATGAAAATACTTCATTTATCCTTACTTCACATATTTTAATATCATAAATACAAAAATTCTATAGTGAGCTTGTAATATGTTTTGAAGTCATATTAATGTGCCAAGTAAAAGTTTGTAAAAATACAAGGCAGAAAATTTTAGCCTATCTACCAATAATATTATTCAATTTACAATGTGTACCAGCCGAAAACGCACACAGCACATCACATAGTAAGAGTATATTAATATAAAAGCGTTGACCTATATTCATTTTGGGTGTGTACGCATTTTTTAAATAATATTTATTTTTTATATGCGATTAAAGTTGTAAAAAATTACACTAGAAAATTTAAAAATTTAAAAAGAGCACAAGAAAATTATCAAAAAGGACATAAACCTGCCAAATGAAGCAATTTCCAGAAAATCAGTGTTAACAGTATTGGTTACATGTTTAAATATTATTTTATTTAACACAAGCAATTATGAATAGTGAGCTATCTATAAAAATACAAACTACAAAACAAATTGTACAATACATTTATTGATATGATATTTCATTGTAAACAAGACTAAATTAATTATGTTATTATACAATGTTAAGTACAAATGCAAAATTATTAATAACCTTAGAGCTTAATATTTATTTATAGTAAGTTATTATACAATGTCACAGTACAAATGCAAAGTTATTGCTTATTTTAATGAATAATAATTATTTACATCACATAAATGTTAGTGAAATTGTTAATAAGGTATTACATTAAAATATATCTATAAAGAACAAAAAATATATCATTACAGTTACTAATTAATAACTAATTTAAAAACACAACCATTGTATTAGTTTTAACTGTTTCCAATTTTAAGCTGTAATACATAATCAGCTAGTAGTATAGACAAGACACAAGTTAACCACTAAAGCTTGAGTCTGATGTCAAAAATATTTGAAAATCTGATTAATAAAGACTTAAGCTATTAGTTGCCTAACTTTTTGATTCAACTATAGAATTTATTATATACTGAAAATTAGTGGCAGCAAATAAGTGGAAAAATTGTGAAAAATAAATAAATATGAAACTCATTTTAAAAATAATTTCTAACAATGATTGTCATCAAAATTAATTAATCATATCAATGCAATAACAATAATGAAAGACTCCCTCCCCCTCTCACACTCATCTGGTTCCATTATGGGGTAGGCAATAAATTGTGCATATAGCTCAAAAAAATAACTCTGTACTTAATACATCCTCACTAACTTTCCCGGCATTTCCCTATCCTTAAATATTCCCTTCACTTCAACAACATCCATACACAGAGTCATGCATGCTCTTTTATTCTTAAAACTCTTAATGTTTCTTTCTCTCCCAGATTAATTTAAAACAAACCTAACAGTCGACCGCGGCAACTAGTTTGGTCGACCGCCTGGCCAATCGATTTAATAAAAAAGATCGAAATAAAATTAAAGAGAGGGTTTTCAGATTTTTCTTAAGTCAATATTAGAATAGCTAAATATTGAAGCTGTCTGACAATGACCATTTACAATCCTGCCTTCTTGTATGACAGAATAACTATGAACTATCATTCACCAAACTATCCTAAGATTATGTGTTGCCATGTAGCAATTTCAAAGTCAGTCAAGTGTTTAATGAGAAAATAACTTTTTTCAGGGCAAATATGTATTATGTGGTTTAATGAAAAACTCAGTTTCATTATGTGAAAGGAATTAAGTTCCTATATGCAACATAATTTTACTATTTAAACACAAAATTCGTTATTAATTTTTTTACCAATGAAACAAGCCTATGGTTCCATAGTAGATCGCAAGGGATTTCCCTTCTTTGAAGTAGATCCCTAGATCAAAAAATCTGGCTACACCTGGTCTACAACATTTAGCACCATCTTACATGGCCTCCGCCTTCCTTTTGATCTACACACACTCTACCTTCATATATTTGCTTAGTCACTTATTCCACACTCATACTCTCAACGAGCCCAAAACAATGTAAGACACTTTTTTTCTCATTGACCTATTGGATTCCCTTTCAAACTGCATTCCTTATGAACCCTTTCATTACTAATTTATATATAGTGTTTTTTCACGTACAATTCTTAGATATGTTATTCCAGCCGCATTCACCTTTCTCGTGTGTTTCTCCTGAAAAACTCACGCTTCACATCCATAGGACAATGTTGGTGTCAACACACTTTTTTTATATACTGCCATCTTTGACTTTTTCAATACTACCTCATTCTTTACAATAGTCCACATACAACCAACTAATCTCAGAGATACAGTCACTCGTCTGTGGATTTCAATATCTTTTCTTCCATTTTTACCAAAAATTCAGTGCAGATAAACAAAATCATTCACTTGTTCTAACAGTTTTCCATTTATACTAAGCTGACAATCATTTCCTGATCTATACATCCAATAATTAGCACAAATAATATCAATCCAATATACCCATTACTAAATAAACAAAACTAGGTTTGATTTAAATTATTTTACAATGCCAAATTTGGTTGAATTCTAGACAGCATATATTCACACATGCAGAAACAAATTATTAAATAAGTTAGAACATTAAGATAAGAATTAAAATCTGGAAACAATTATTTCCATATCAGACACCTGGATGAAAGATGCTAAAAAATAAATAATTACATCCCAACAAATGTCGAAAATATTGGTTTTCTTCTAAAATGTAGAAAGGAATTCTATCAAATAATAACAGTTTAATGATTTTGTTTTCTAGTCAAAAGTATTTTATATTCTTAATATTGTTTAACACTTTGTTAATTTTGTTTTGGAGACTACATAATTTGTGAAGCATAGTTTATTTTAGTACTATGTCTTACTACCCGTTAAGGTTTTACGCTTATGTACTAATTACGCTGATGGTTTTAGTGATTTGGAAGATTATATTTAGAGGAAACGTACTTGCATTTGCATGGAGGGAGAGTGGAAAATCACCTAATCGAGATTTAAACCTCAACCTCCTAATCATTGGCATTCAACCCTTTTGTGAAAATAGCGCATTAGACCATGTGACCACCAAGACGGGTCATATTTCTTTTATTCAAAAGGTAATTTAATCCAACTACTAGAGTTAACTGTGCAATGTAAAAATGTACTTAATGACATACATTTGATTTTCCCTACCAGACAACATAATGTACGAATTGCCTGGTCTAACAATCATGTAGGGTTTTATACAAATAAATTATATGAAAAATTATACATTCTTATGATGTAATAAAAATTATCTTTATAAGTATTTTGAGTTTATAATTAAAATAAAAATCTTATGTGTGAGCCATTAGTTTATATATCAGCAAACATTATTATTTCATGATTTGGAAAGTATTTTTTAATAGTCTTTAATTTATAAAACTCTATGATTATATTTTGAAATTTAATATGATCTGAAAATTATGTTACTTTACCAATTATGATTATTAATCCAAACAAACTAAGTGAATAACTAAATGATAATTTGATATGCCAAAAGGTATTCTAAGAAAAAGATTCACATTCATTTTGGATGTCTATAAATCTAAAAAATATTTACAAAAAAGAAAAATTGTGGATAATTTAGAGGACTATAATTTGGGCACATGGTCTAAGGCTCACTCTCGCAAGAAACCGAGACTGATTATGACAGGGAGATCGGGATTAAAGGCCTGGTCAGGTGTACTGGGGTTATTTTTTCTTAAATAGTTTTCTAATCTCCCTCCAAGAAAATGTGGGTACACTTACTCTAAATTCGACCTTGTGTACCCTAACACATTAGCGTAATTAGTATACATGCATATAACTTGGACAGGTAGTAAGATACAGTGCTAAAAAAAATTAAGACTTAACTTATCTCTATTACAAAACAGAGTGTACATTAAATACTGTTTTGGTGCTTATTGTCAAAAAAAAAAAGTTTAAACTCTGTTCAGCAATACTAGTGTATATTTTTGTTCAAACTTTTTCTTACAATATATTCAAAATTAAATTTGAAATATAAAGATTGAATATAAATACTGTATAGTATATTTCTAGTCACAAAACACATTTTAATAGAGAACATTTCAATTATTGCTATGTTTAATTCAACTAAGATTAAAATGTATATATCAAAAAATCTTCTTCTTCACTTTAAGTTTTATATTTTTAGTTTTAATGGTTTACGTTTAAAGCTATAAATTTGCTGGAATTTATATAATTAATTAGATGTTAAAAATAAATTTGAATGTGACCATAGAATATATACCATTTCCATTTAAAAACATCAATAAATTATCAATAGAAACACAGAAGCTGGCTCTTAGTAGTTCTAATTTCTGACTAAAGATTACACTACTTGGTTGTACAGTTACTTATAATTCAATATACTAGACATTATGTCTGGTAATTCACACACACATATATATTAGTAGATTGACATATTATGTTAAAACATGTAAGTACACATTCACAAGCAATACACCATAACTAGACAAGTATAGTAAGTATTTGTTTGCACTTTAATTTTAATTATTCCCTAATTATAAAGGACATGATAAGTAGATTATGTTAAATATGTTAAATAGTAAGCATTTATATAAAAATCTATACTCATGATAAATCATTAAAATATGTTTATTCATTAAAATATATTTACTGTTAAAATGCCAATTCTTGTTTTATAAAAATGAATTCAAAAACAAACTTTGATTAAAATCTCAATTATTATTTCCCAAAGAAGATATTGTTTTAGGTAGTACTTAAAACTCAACCACTTTAGACTCATCTAAAAAAAAAGTTGTTAATATAATCATTTTGATTAAATATTGTTTCAGAATTGGCACCCCTTTTATCATTGTATACCTTCCATCTGATAAAATAAATAACATATTAACATTTAAAGATAATATTTATACAATGAAATTTAAAATAATATTTTCAGTATAATACTCAAAACATTGATTTAAAAAGTATGTCATTTGTTTTGAAATAAGTCTAACATAATAAAACATAAAAAAATAATTGAATAATACTTACGACATCCAAACTCATCTGATCCATCCCTGCAGTCCTTGACTCCGTTGCAGCGAGTGGAAGGGGCGAGACACTCACCACTGCGGCAAGGGAGCTCCTGGGCGGCACACTGTGGTGTTGGTGGGGCCCCTGGCCCACGATCTGTTTCATGCCAGTACAGGAGGTGCAAGGGGTAGGGAGTTAGGAGTGCAAACAGATGCGGTGTCAATGTTAAGTATGACAGACGTAAGAGAACGTATTGGGATTAGAAATGTAAATAAAGATCAATAGTCAACAAAAGAATGAACAGTAGAGGTGACCAATAAATTAAAAACAAAACACATGCCATTTTTAGGAATGGTTGAGATGACAGGAAACGTAACAAATTATTACGGTAGATAAAAAAAAAATCATGGGGTATTTGGTGAGGATAACACGATAAGGAAATATATTTGTAATTTTATAATTTTTGAAGGATAAATGGTACATATGTTAATTTTGAGAGAGAAATTGAGCATATATGACATGTGAGAGACAAAGATGATATTTAAAAATTAATCAACCCACAAAATATCAATTTAAGTGTGAACATTTTAAAGGAGTATTAGCAAAAATAGTTAATATTGTTAATGGGAGAAAAATGTGAGAATAATAATGTACAATAAAATGTGAATATGTTGAATATTGAAGATAAATGATAGTATTATTTATAATATGAAAGTATAATTTAGTTAGTAAGTCGAAAATGAGCCGGTATATTGTGTATGGTAGAGGTGGCAAATGAGGAGGGGAAAAAAATAAAGAAAAAAATATGTAAATTAAAAACTTGGATGGGCAAAAAAAAACCTACATTAAACAAATCATATCTACCAAAACTGAGGACAGTGCATAGTGGAAGGCCTAAAACAAATATAAGACTAATCATAATCAGCCTAGGTTGATTCAAAATAATTGTGTTATTTAACTAAAATAATCAATATGTAAGATAGGGATGTAGGGTTCTCACTACATAGTCATTATTGCGGTGGAAGCTAAATTAAGTCTCACCTCCAAATTCTCTCAAGGTAAAGTTGTCAATAGTAACCGGAATAGACCCCAGTTTCCTGTAGTTTATAATTTGATTTTCCAGGTGACTACTTATAACCTGACGGTCATAGAAATCTAGTGTTCCAAGATCCAAAGTCACCTTGCAGAGAAATGGGTCGCTCGTTTTCCTGTTGGAAGTAATTTACAGGTTAATAATCAACTTTCAAGTGTGGTATTATTTTATTTATTTTGTAAAAACATAGAATTATGACCTATATTAGCTCATGGCTTACAAGCATGAATCTTTTATTTTATTTGATGGAACAAGGGAGTCAAGAGGTCTTCTCCATTCCTTTAAAAAATGTGTCAAAAACTGTTTTGTGGTTCTTAAATGAACACGCATATGTCTTATGATTTGTGATGTAATTTGCCACAAAAATGACCCTCTACTGCTAACAAAAAAATACCTTGGATGACCCCTTACATTGCATGAATATAGATTATAATGATCCATGTATGATTTTAGTAAAAATGTATAACTCAATATTAGCATATTTATTTATTTTAAATGCTGTAACATATATTTGAAATGTAAATTTTAATTTTTAATCAAATGCAAGATAAGTCTGTTTCAGATGCTTTGCATTATAATTAATTTTACTTTCATAGCAAATACAATTTGGCAACACCAATTACCTTTGTTATCATTTACATAATGTGTGTATGTTAGTTAGAAATTCACTTTTCTGTGTGCCTATATCCACTGGCCCTTTTAATTTTAAGTGGATTTGATTAAATTACAGCAACAAATAAATTGTTTTTATTACATATTATTCAAAATTTGATTGTCCTAATCTGTAATAGATTTAAAATGAGGCAGCTACAAAATATCCCTTTCGAGAAATAAATATGAAATAAAATATCACATTGTAAACAATTATAATCCCTTTAATACCACATGTGTGTGTGTATATAAATGTCTTAGTTTGTTAGATGTTTTGCACAAATAATAATAATAATAATAATAATATTGAAAATTAGTAATTAAAAAATTTTGCTCACATTTTATAGACTGTCAAATCATATTTTGTTCTATTAGTCCAGTCAATCAGTGCTCGAAATGGGTTCTACCTGGAAAGTTTTGGAGAAGTTCTGATTTTTGGTTCATTTATATTTTTCGGTGTGCTAATTAAGAATTTCCACTTTGCCACCTCGAAAATTTTCGGTAAATATTAAAAAAATGCAAAAAACAACAAAAAAACTTGACTATTTTTGGTTGTTTTCTTATAACATAAAAACTATGCACTTTTCGAGAAAAATTGTTATATACAAAAATAAACTAGAGAAAATTCCCTACAATTTAACATTGCATGTTTTATTTTGCCAGACGAATAGTTAAGGCGCAAACGCGCGTTGAAACTATTTGAATAAGTGACAACGCTCAGTGTTCATCATTCAAGCGCAACCTGCTTTATTCTCGTGAAGAAGCTCTATTTTGATGATATTCTTATTAAGAACTAGTAATATGTGAATATCTTACAGTTTTCATTGTTATACCTAGTAACTTGGTGTTTATAGGTATAGGGCTATAACGTATACTCGTGTTTATACATGTGGTTTTTATTAACATAGGTACTGTTACAGTGACAAACTAAAAACAGTCGTGATAAAAAAATGTGTAGGAATACAATATGCAAGGGAAATATGTAGGGATAATAATAATAACAATAATATCAAAATCGTCTGGGCCGCTTTGTTGCTGAAGGTCCAGGCTGACCGATGTCTTTGTCCTCTTCCTTCAGAGCTTTCGTTCATCTAGAAAATAAGTAAAGTAAAGAAGTAAAAAATTGTTATGTTAGTTCAACATGAGTGTATCAAGGTATGACTAAGGTGTAAAACCATCGAAAGTGGGTTATTAAAGAATGCATAGCTGTGTTCGTAAATGTATTAATCAAAATACCTTCTGATGGATCCGCTTCAAGTTCTTGGCCCGGGTCTTGAATTCCTTGGACGTCAGGATCGTCCACATCTTCATCCTCGTCCATATCAGCTTTCTCCAAGTTGTCGCAGGTTCCTTCACAGTTTAAACAAATTTTCGAACAATATAGGCCTGCCTTTCTACAGCCACAATTCCCTTGGCAGCCTTTCTTACATTTGCATGAAATGTGATTTAATATAGCTTCTGGGGCAAGGGGCTGCAGGGTGGTGACTGGCATGAGGCCGTTCTTAGATGTTTTCCACCCCCATTGTTCGGGTCTTTTTTCATGACCAAGCCATTGTTGAACCTGATGGAACACCCGTAGCGAATGTTGTCTTGCTGCAGCTTCAGTAGGGGGTAGTGAGGCAATGTTGGCTGTGGTCTTGTATGCAGACATTACATAGTGCCTGTACCTCAACTTATTTATTGAAGCTACTTTTTTCCCACCAACACCGTACAATGCAATAAGGAAACGTTCACCCGCATCGACAACTGCCTCTTTATCAGCTTCAGGGTTTTTAAACACCTGAACAATGTTAATCAGATCAGGATTCTTCTTCAAAGTATGAAGAAATTTCATCTTACCCTGATTGAACAAAGCTGATGTTGTGTCACACCCACTCATGGCATGTAAAAACAATATGTGCTCGGCAACTGCTTTGTCAACTGCACTTAGAGGATGATATAGTGTCTGAGGGACTTTGCCTTTTCCTGGCTTAAGTAAGTGAACGTTAGGAGAAGTACAGATACCTGTCAAGATGACTATAAGATCTACATCTTCACCGACGACTATGACAGATTCATGTGTTGGTGCCAAGGTAAGAGCTGTGTTGATAATCAGGGTATCCGCATCTTATTTTTCTTGTTTGCAGACCATGTTACCCTCTGTGAATTTCGTCACTAGCATGGATATCAAACGACTTTTATTCTTAGAGTTGGCAAGGAATTTCTCCTGAGAGACCGTAGGTGTCATTGTTCCATTAAACAATATTTCGATAGAATTGTTTTTGCGTGCTCTCCTCGAGCGCTCCAGGTACTTAGTGCTTTTTTCAGCAACATGGTCGGAGTATCCATCAAAAACGACTACCGCACTTGACTTGTAGCTTGATCGAACAAATGCAACATAACTGTCACAAATATCTGCAAATGACTGCCCTCTGCGCAACACAACTCGATGCAACAAATATCCGCCATCGATGACGAATATACTGCTGTCCAATTCTTTTCCTTGGACAGGCTTGAAAGCTTTGTACAAAGTTGATTTTGTACCTTTTCTCATACCACCCTCGTCAAAAAGAGATAGTGGATAGGGACAGAGTTCATAGGTTAAGAATTCCTCCAATTCTTCATCTGATTGTTTTGCAATGCTAATTCTCTGAAAAAGTGTGGTTGGATTGATGGTAATCGTTTTATTTTGTGTTTGTATGGCACTGTTAATAATGGCAAGGGGCTGCACTCGATCATTCCGTTTGAATTTAACTGATTGGAAATCACCACCTACAATGCGGTTAAGACCTTTAGTACCCACCTCGCGGGACATGTGGCAGTTGACCCTATCATCTCCGACTATACCACTACTTATTGATATGAGCTCAGGGGTTTCTGGGAAAGGAGGATGCTGGTGAAACCAATTCAACATCTTCTTTGCATCATTTTTGTCTCGCTGAAATCTCGAGTCTCTATTGTCCACGTGTTGTTCTGAACTTGTAAATTCTACACCACAGAAATTTTCAATTTCATCACAAACATGTTGAAGTGATGCCATCCCTTGTGTCCATCTTGACAAAACACCTTCACTAACCCCACGGCCACGGGTGAGACCACCAACAGTTTTCATAGTCTTCATCAGAGACTGTTTTATTGTAATGTCACTCCACGAGAAAGAAAGAGAGAGAGATCGCGCGACAGAGAGACGGATACGAGGCGAGGGAAACATATACAAACTATTTCAGTGCGCACTTACGCCTAAACTATTTGTCTGAAGAAAAAACTATACAGAGCTAAATAGTGGGAAATTTTCTCTAGTTTAATTTTTTATACGGTACATTTTCTGTAAGAGTGCATATTTTTCACGCTATAAGCAAAAAACAAAAAATTGTCAAGTTTTTTTGTTGTTTTTTGAATTTTTTTCATGTTTCCCGAAATGTTTTGAGGTGGAAAAGTGGAAATTCATAATCAGCACCCCGAAAAACATAAAGGAACCAAAAATCAGGACTTCTCCAAAACTTTCTAGGTAAAAATACCAAATTACTGGACTATATGTCCACTCAAACTAAAAAGTATTGTTTGAAATATAACTTTTTAAAGTTTTGAAATTATCTATAACAAATATATTTTGGTTGATAAATATAACTTAAAATTTATATTTATTAAACCTTAATGACTTAAAAAATGCAAAATGAGATTTTGGAACGATTTATTGTGTTTTGGCATCACAAAATTAAACTTATTTGTATCTAGTTTTCCTGAGTCAGACCTGAGAAGCCTATGTTTTATTTTAATTCTTTCCCCTTTTTATGTGACCTTAGATAAGGTAGTGCAGGAGTAGACAGTAATAAATGTAGATATTTTTTTATATAAGTCCATTATTGTATATATATTGTAGCTATTCGATAGCTCTATGTATTTAAAATCATAAATTCATATTTTAAATATTTAAAAACTTATATTTTCCCAGATGTTTATTTGTGTTAGCAGAATACAGTATTTATTAAATCATGAAAATACAAAATACCCAAAGTCAAGTAGTTTGTGTGATAAATAAATTACACATTTTGAAATAGTTTAAAGAATTTTTTGTGATTCAAAATTATGAACCTACCAACATCAAACTATTATTTTCTGTATGTGAATGATTGCAGGCTGGATAGTAACTTAGAAGTATTACAGACAAGTGGATTGGAATGATAGGATCAGGATGTGAATATATTTGATCTAAAATTACCTCCATGATAAACCCTTAAATTTTTAAATAACTGGTGACATGGCGGTCTAGGGGTAAGGTGTCAGACTTCTGTGCTGGCGGCCGGGGTTCAATCCTCGGTCGCGGCAAAGATTTATCTGATTACCAAACCCTTCCTTCACCTCTGACAAGACATCTTGTGAATGTGTGGAATGCCAGGCCTCCACTGTGGTTCGGATTCCACGTTAAACTGTAGATCCTTCATTTCATCTCACAATCACCCTACCATTCATTACACAGTGTAAGTGCATATAACCCGAACGGGTAGTAAGACGCGGTGCTAATAATAATAATAATAATGTTAAATAACTATTTTGTATTGTATTGTATTGTATTGTATTGTATTGTGTATTCACGCAATGCGGCTTAAACGTAAGGCTCTTTTAGTCTAATGTGCCAGTATCGAGAAAGTCAGGGTTTAATTTCAGCTAGATGGTGGTTCTTTCTAGGTGGTTTCCCCATTGCCTTCTTTCAAATATGGATACATTTCCTCAAAATTATATATTTCTTATCCCTTACTCACTAGTGTGATTAAACATATCTGCATTGTCCGGACGAATTATAAGGTGAGCTGCATAAGTATAGAATATATTTAATCAAATGGTGTTTGTGAATCTGGCCCTTTAACTAATTTGAGTCGGAGACAACTGCTTTAGACTATGTCACCACCGATACTTATACTATTATATTTATCAATGCAAGAAGCTTGATTAAAAAATCTTGGATTTTTTAAACTAAAATTAGAAACTTTTTTTTTTTTTGCATTACTCACTCTATTTTTATTAGTGTGGAAGACTGTCGCCCTTCCACGGAATCATAGAGCGCGTCTACAGCTTGTGTAAGGTTCCTTGCAATTTGTTGAAATAAGTCACTATTGCGATCCTCGAATTCTTCCTGGTAAGGTTCGTTAATGCTGAATGTGATACGGTAGTAATCTGTAACAGGATTTTAAAAATTACAAAGTGCAACTCATGCCTTGTTGTCAAGGCTTGACTGGACTGTACGAGTATATAGTGCTGTCCCATTTAGTCCCATTATTAGGTAGAAATAATTTTCGGATTGGTTTATAAATAGTTTTGTCATATCTATTATTACCATCAAAGACTTTACAGGGTAACGAGTAAATACAAGAAAAATAATTTCCAGAATTGTACCTTGTAATGATATTGATTTATATCACCAAGATATATAAAAAGTCATGGATGAAGGTAATTTTTCTTTAAAGTAACACATGTAGAGTATCCTTTTAAGAATCATCCATGAAGAAACACGCGCTTCTCAGAAATAATGGGAAAAGGATTTCACCTTTAAAGTATATTTTGTATACAATATTTCCTGTTAAAAGGAACAACTCCGCAGTATTTGGCAAAAGACGCCAATTCCATATACCAATAAGAAGCTAGCCTTCACAACACCTGTCGCCAGGATTCTTTCTATTAGTTTTTTTTCATACTGTTGACGAAGGCAAAAAGATGCAAGGGGTATGTCATATATAAACTGTTTGTGCGTATCAGCCAAGCGACAGACAGGCATCCATCCACACGCACAACGGAGTCAGAGCTACACACTGGCAGTCACAGTTTAACTAAGTATAAAATAACTTACATTAATATCACAAGTGTGAATTGATATAAAGCATTTAATTGGAGTATGTATAAGTAATTAACAGATGTCATTTAAATAAACCGTGTGTGAATAAACACCCATCAACAGTTTTCTTTCTTACATTTATTAATTATACCGTTCTAATTAGTGCTCGACCACGGAGCTATAGACAACCTAAACATCACCACAGCATTACTATATCAGGGAATTCATCCGTAGTGTTTCAATCGACGCCCAAAGTGGGGTGATTAAATCCATAGTGTAACAACCTGATGCAAAAATCCAAATTTACCTGAATTTATGTTTAAAAAGAGCACAGTCTTTCCTTGACAGATTACACACAATGGAGTAGCTTATAAGACAGAGTCAAAATGTAGTCAAATCATATATGTTAACTAAAAACATATTTTGAGTAAGTTATAATAAAGACATTTATATTACCAAGGCAAACAATTTTACCATTTTCCCTTACTATTCCAGTTTTCCCATGTTTACTGTGATTCAATTTTCTGAAATATATATATATGAAAATATTCTGTTAACATTAACATTCAATGGAAAAACTGAACATTTCTTATCTAACATTTTTTGTTATTTGTGATGTCACAGTACAGATGGAATTATTTGTTTACTTTGCATGTCATTCAAATCTTTTAAATTCAAGGTGAGTCTCACGCATAGAGAGAGGCTTGCATGGTAACTGTCCCATATTTAGAAATGTTTTTTACACTTTTAATAAACACCCCTTTTAATTTATGTATTTTAGAGAAATGGTATCTGAATTTTTTTTTCATCTCTATTTGTGGTCTATCCTCACCGCCCTTTGTACTCACGGGGTTGTCCTGGCGCGACGAGCGTCCTCCCGGTGCTGGAGGAGACGTAGGGCGCGTCGGTGACGCTCCCAGAACCTTCCACCCCTCCGTCCCCCGACGGCTCGTTTACGTAATCCTCGTCATCCACCTCGACCGGGCTCATGTCAATATCGCCGCGAGAAGACTTCTTGACTTGGTCCAGTTCTTCCTCCAATTGGTCGTCGTCGGCGGCGTCTTGCTCCACCGCCCCTGGGATGATATCGTCCTCCTCGACGTCTGATATCCTGTTAGCCTGCCGATGGTTCACAAGACAGTACAGTGACACAGGAAGGAACAGGATTGATAGATACTTGTCCGGGCTATCCGTATATTCACAGCAATGGTGGGGGGTGGGGGGAGAGAGTTGAGGAAGGAGGATTGAGGATGAGGATGGAGGATACATGCATGATATGATGAGGATGGAGAAGAAGGATGAAGAAAGAAAATGAGGATCAGGTTAATTTTTTTTTTATCACTGCGTCTTACTACCTGTTCAGGTTGCACACATTTAAGATAATTCCTCTTTTGGGGTAGGGATTAGAAAGGAGTGATTTTAAAGATAATCTACCCGCGTTTGCTTCTAAGGAGTGTGTAAAATAATTTAGGAAAAAACATCTTAAGTAGACGCGACCGGGATTCGAGCCTCGGTCTTTCCGCCATCAGCATGCCATTCTAGCACGATAGTGACGTCTTAGATCATTCAGAAACTGAAGTGGGTTGGGAAAGAAAATATGGATGAGGAAAGAGGATATCACGTCTGGGTTACATCAATCTTGGCCCATTAGTGGAAAGATTAGCCAGTACTAATGCACCGGTGCCCAAGGGACGATCGAATGTACTAATCGTACATCCTTTCCGTGGAGGCTCTTTTCATGTCCCGATGAGATGAAATGAGGGGGTGAGTATGAGGGTGTGGAACAAGTGGAAACACCTAAACCTAATTATCGAAACCTGGTGAGCATCGGAGTGGTTCCCCTTTCGGGAAAAATACCCAAGGTAATAGCCGGATATCGATCCGGAAACGCCTAGCCTAAACTCGTAGCCAGGTGCATTGACCTCTATACCACGGAGTCGGTTAGGAAAGAGGATTAAGAGGATTATGAATGTAAAATCTAGAGTTTATGCTGTCAACAATGTTAATATGTTATTGACATACTACCTTCTTCAGTAATCAAGGGGTCTTTGGCGTCACTCTCGTGTCGGACTAAATTTCTGATGAGGTGGAGAGAGGGGTTCGAATCCCAGCCGAGTGTATTGAGGGTGGTTCTTTCCCCAATAGTTTTCCCCGCTACCTTCACGAAAAGGCGGATAAATTATATCTAAAATGTTTCTTTCCTCAGTCCTAACTCAATAGAATAATTAATACACATTTGTATAACCAGAATAAGTAGTAAGACGTGGTTCTAAAAAAAATTATTTGTTATTATCTTACAAGTGTTGATGATATGTATCAAAAAGTGACAGCTTCAGATCATATAGCTTTATGAAAACTGTTTTAATAACTATTTATCTGTCAAAATGTTCTTCCAAATTGAATCTGATTGTATCTAACCCAATTGGGAACAAGATTATGATGGATTTTTAAGAAAGTATGCAGTAATTTGACTGAATAAATATAATATAGGAAATCAAGATGTGTTGACACTGGAGAAAATAATAGCTAACACAATACTTAAAGTTATTAAATGATCGGCTGAGCATAGCTTATCTTAAATATTGCCCATTTATTACTAAAATTTCTAATTAAAGGATTCGGTCGCGGCAAAGATTTATATGATTACCAAACCCTCCCTTCACCTCTGACAAGACATCTTGTGAATGTGGGGAATTCCAGGCCTCTCACCGTGGTTCGGATTCCACGTTAAACTGTAGGTCCTTCACTTCATCTCACAATCACCCTACCATTACACATTAGCGTAAGTGCGTTTAACCCAAACGGGTAGTAAGACACGGTGCTAATAATAATAATTAAAGGATCCAAATACAATTATAAAATTTAGAGCTATAGTTATATCATTGTGGAAAACAGCCTTTTAGAAAACATTCAAAAAATTAAGATAAACAATTAGACAAAAGATTAAATAAACTATTATCTAACAGCTGTCAAACATTACACCATATGTCATAAAATGGCAACTCTATAATATGGGTTGGAGTATAAATTAATGCACACCAAGTAGAACTTATGACACTCTTACTCTATTATAGACGTTACTTAAAGGTACGTATTGTTGACCTTTAATTTTGTACGTACCTGCATCAATAGTAACATGATATAACGCGCCATTTTTGTACTATACTGTATTCCTTATAGCCGGGTGATGGGAATTCAAATCCCCGTCAGATGTACTGAAGTCGTTTTTTTTTTTTTACCTAAATGGTTTCCCACTCTGACTCCACGTAAATTCGGTTACATTTCAACTAAAACTGTATCTTTCTTTGTATAAAATGGCATATTATTAATGCACGCGTATAGTCCAAGAGGGTATTAAATTGTAGTGAAAACCAATTGAACTGTACGCAGTTAATATAAGAGGTCTAATTTAATTTTCACATTTAAAAAAAAAGTATTTAACGTGCACTTTATGAAGAGATTGAATATATTAGCACAAGCTTTATAACTAACTTAAATCTAGAAGAGACACAACGTCCGTTAATTAATCACTTTGAAAGGAGAATTACACATTTCAATTAGATTTATTTTTTTAAGAGCACGTTGGGAATCAAACCCGGAATTCGTAGTTAAGTAGGCAAATCAACTGAGCCAATATGTTGGGCTTTCCCATTTTTTGGCTCCTTTTGACCTTCCCGTCACCGCTCAACACCCTCAAAATAAATTTTGCACAAGCCCCTTACCTCTTGATCATCCTGATCGGCCTCCACGCTCCTCTTCTTCCTCAAGGTCGACACACCAATGTACCCGTCAGTCGGTTCAGTCACCGCTTCCTCCTCGAGATCGCCGCCTTCAAACCACCGATACACAGACTTCTTCACCCTGCGCCCGAGGTTCCGCAAACTGCCGAATAACCCGAAGCTACCGGCGTCGTCGTCGATCCTCTGTCCGGCGTCATCAGCGTCTTCCGGAGACTGGACGGGCGCCACCGCCGCGTCTTGGGACGGTCTGCTGTCATCGGCGGTGCCATTGTGGTGGTGGCGGTACTGTCGGCCTCGGTGGTGGTCCGGGTTCGAGGATAGTTCACCATTCGTGGCGGTGTCGTCAAACACGAGGTCGCTGTCGTGCTGTGGACAGCGATGAGGGGAGAAAGACAGACAAACGTTAGATAATGGGCTTTAAAGCAGGGATGTCAGTTTTTTAGTTTATTATCACCACATTTTCTGTATCTTCATTTATATATATATATCTTTATTGTCATATGTGTATGTGTATGTGTATATATACATATAAATACTCTGTATATAAATATATATACAGAAACAAAACGTGCCTTTATTATTTTTAGCACTATGTCCTACTACCCACTTGGGTTATAGCACATGTACTAATCACACTAATGTGTTAAGAGGAAGTGTGGACATCTGTAAGGTCTAGTGGGTCACATGTGACAAAAAAAATGTTACTAAATAATTAACTTTATTTTCAGACAAAAATAAATTTATTTTTTTCATATAACTATATATCTTTGGCTCACAAAGAAAGTAGCAAATAAAATCTAATGTCGTAGCAAATAATTTTACATATGTCACGAATAATGTTGCTTATCAGCCTACCTAATTGTTGTTTAGTAACTAGTTGAACTGTTATCGTTAAAAGGGATGTATGCAACTGTTGAAAATCCTGCGGGCTGCACAAAGTAACGTCGCGGGCCGAAGTTTGCCCGCGGCTGGTTTAGACCATTCGATCACCGAAGTTGGTTTGTATGTATATTTCCCCATCAAACCCGAATCATATTAACCTTAATACTAGCCTTATTTAAGAAATATATTTTGGCAGTTTAAAAAAATTACAACATGTATCAAATTTAAAGTCATGTGATTTGCTGCTGGGTATCTTATTGGATCATTTAAATACCTATAAATTAACACTAATAAATTAGTAAAATGTTTTGAATGATGACATCAAACCTATGTTTGTATTTTCTAAAANATAAGAGAATTCTACTACGCTTTAGTAATATAACTTTACTAGATCTAATTCCAAGATGTCTGAAAAAAAAAGTAATTCTTTATATGTGACAGGCTAGGTATGTGAATTAGATAAGTGGTGTCAATATAAAGACATATGTAAACACGTTTTAAAACAAATGTCTAGAAGTCAGAGCCCATAGTAGAAGTCTGGTAGGAAGAAGTTTCAAAAATATACAATAGACAACAATAGTCAACATTGATACATTTTACTGTATTATCAGGTCCGGCCCAAAGGGCAGTGAAAACATATTATATTTAATAAATAATATCTGTTAAAATGTATAATAAGTTAAAGGGGCTCAAGCTAGGTTCTCAAACGAAAAGTTTAATTTATTTTATTGACATTCATATATTATGTTCTTTTAAAAATTACATAAGATATATTTAAACTTTCTCTAACGATAATAACTCGATTTTTGGCATAAAGCTAGATACGTATTTATGAATGCTAGGTGAGAACAGAGCGATTTTTTTTTTATTTTTTTAAATATTCTAGCAGTTAGCTATCAAAGTCTAAAATAACGTTATCGTGGAAATTAAGAAATGTATATGAAATTACCTTCAAGAGGTATACAGTCTATACTCTATGTTTACACGTAGCTCCTATTTAAAATTTAATGTACAAATTTATAGGAATAAATCTGCATAGGGCCATACATATTTAATCAGATTTTATACAAATTTTGCACAGTTTTTTCAGTTTACATTATCAACATTTTCTGTGTAACTTTTGTGAGCTATTAAGCTGTTTTTTGTACAAACAAATACCATTTCTAGATCTCTACAATTTAATTTAAACTTTTGCTGAAAGTGTGATAGATTTAAGAAAAGATAAATTAATATATAATGTAAATAAAAATTGTATTCATAAAAATTAGTTCTTGGTATAAGTTGTTAATTCTTTTTAACCCAAATAAAAATATATAAAAATTAAAAGTATTTTTTAAATTTATTTAAATTTTTTTTTTCAAAGCATAATCAACATAATCTTAATACTGTATTTGAGGATGAAGGAGGGGTTACATTTTTTGGCATTGCCCGGGTTGCATGGATGGCTTGCACCGACCCTTTGTATTATTAGTGTTATTTTAAAGATATTGAAAATATTTACCAAAAGTGACAGCTGAAGATAACGTAACTAGAAATATGAATACATTCTATATAGTTACCAAAGCTACTAAAAAACTACTGTCAGATACTGCCCTTCCTACACCTAGTTTATATATATATATATATATATAGAGAGAGAGAGAGAGAGAGAGAGTTTTCCAACAAGAATATCCTAGGATTAAAGATTTGTATAAAACTGATAAATGAGCTGGCCAACCCCTGCCGCTACAGTCATTCATCTTATATTTATTAACTTGTCTTAAACCTTAACCTACCGTTCACTCATTCTTCTTGGGCTTGACCATAGACGCACGAATAGTGAGTGAAGTGAGTGCAGCGAGTAGCCTTGATCGTACTTAGTATACGAGTCTCAAGTGAACTACCGCACCTTCCTCAGCTTCTCATTAGAATAATAGATATAAGTTGAGGATAGCCAGAATGGGCAGTAATACAACTCTCAGCACAAAACGGAAGATTCCCGGTGCATTTAAGTAGGCACATATTCTTATTCTTGAATCAATGACCAGAATTTCAGTTTGATGTGATTTATATCCATCCAGAGCTGAGCATGCACTCAGCCCTTCAGCTGGTTAGTACCGCCTGCACCATCTGGTAAAAATTCCCCATTTACTAGGGGAGTTAAGGAAGTGTGGTGATCAATGCCCCGTTGACTTATATAACGGTTGTATATGAGCAAGCGTTAAAGAACCTACCGATTTTGCGGGGAAATTTATTTTCATACCTTCCGTAGTGCTTTTATTAAGCCACAATCGACATGACACCGACGGCTCCGCTTCTCCACAGACTTTTATCGCTCAAGAAAAAAATCCATCGACCTCAGCTGGGTTTGAACCCACAAACATCGAGTCTTGAGCACTTCACCCCAAGACCACCAAGGCCGAGAAATATATTTTATTTTTAATTATGCTTTCCCTATTGCGTATGAGCTATACTTTAACTATTTAAATTACGCTATAGAGGTAAGGGAGGGGGGGCATTTATGTGGAGGGAGAGTGGGAAAACATTCAAGAATAGCTGGTTAACGAATCCCGACCGCCCAATCACCAACAAACCATATAAGACGAGCTGGGTGTTTATTCCGCGTGCTCACCTATGTGGCTTGTACAAGATTAGACTACATTAGTGACTATAAAAATGACAAGGACCATAAGGATAAACCCGCAATTGTGGACCCTCGGGCTACCTTCAGAATATCTGGTCATTCTTTTTTTTTTTGTGATGGGGTAGATCAGGATTCGATTTGCTGACAAGTGTACTGAGGATGGTATTTCCCCTAAATGGTTCCCCCACACTTCCTCCAATTATACCGTCCTAATCCGGTCCATTTTGTGTATTTGAATGCAAGGACGGGGGATAAAACTAGAGAGATGAAAATTTCCCAGTAAAAATTGGCAAGTCGATGGATCACATGGGAAGGGCCGAAGTGGATTTAATCATAAAACCTTTGATTTTATATTATAAAGAAACTATTACCATAAGTCTGGTCTACAACAGATAAAGAAACACCAAATTTAGTGAGACTTTTGAATTCAACCACCAAGTGATACTTTAATATGAAAAAAAGAACTGGAATTGCTATTGTTTTTTTCGTATCGCGTCTTAATACTTGTTCAATGTTATACGCCTATGTACAAGAGGTTATGACGGGTTGATTTGGAGGAAGCGTACCCGCATTTGCGTGGTAGTATAGTGAAAACCGCTTTATAAAAAAACACCCTCAGTGCACCAGACTGGGATAGAACCTTGATCTGTCTTTGGCAGTCCAGTATAACACGATATTATCGCGTTAAACCATGCGGCCCCCAAAGCGGGTTGAATCGCCGCTAATGCTTCATAACAATTTGTTTGATGTTTCAGGTGTTAAGTTTAATAATTTAAGGACGTTAAGTTTAAACTTTATTTACCTTGAGAATGCGTTTGTTCTATTTAAATAAATGAAAAACATTTTTTCATAGAAAAATATTATAGGATTTTTTTATACTCACATTTCTATATAAAAATTAGTGTGGACTAACAAAAAACAGACCTTCACTCTCGCAGTAAGCTAGACTGCCTATGACGGGGAGCTCGAAGTTCGAATCCCCGTTGCCTGTACTATTTTTTTCTATATAATTGTCCACTCTCTCTCCACGCAAATACGGGTAAGCTTCCCCTAGATTGATCAAACTAACGTAATTAGTACATATGTGTAAAACCCAAACGGGTAGTAAGACGTCGTGTTTAAAAATATATATACTTATATATAGACTGTACATCGTTCATAATAAGCTACTTCTCCGAGATCAAACACGAGTTTCGAGTCATCCATCATCATCTTGTTCGACACGAGGGTCTCGAAAGATGACGAAGGGGGTGAGCGGGGATTAAGAAAAGTTAGAGGGAGAGGGCTCTCAGTATAGAGAGGGGTTCTTCAGACCTGACCGATATAAAATGGAATGCGTGGCATCGGATACTTATGGTGTATCCTTTCGAGAAGATAAGCTCGTGATAAATCATGACAATAAAACCAACATTCGTCCCGTTGGACGGTTAAGATATTTTTAAATAATGAACGTCCAGGAGCGTTTATTATTATTATTATTAGCACCAAGTCTTACTAACCGTTCGGGTTATACGAACTTACGCTAATGTCTAATGTTAGGGTAATTATGAGATTAAATGGAGGACCTACAGTCTAATGTAGGATCCAAACCACGGTGGAGGCCTGGCATCCAACACATTCACAAGTTGTGATTAATACACGTCTTGTCAGAGGTGAAGGAAGGGTTTGGTGATCAGATAAATCTCTGCCGGGACCGAGGATTGAAACCTGGACCCCCAACACAAAACTCCGACACCTTACCCCTAGACCACCAGGTCACCCAGGAGCGTTTAGGGGTTGTCACCTAAATTATTGTTTTTATGTCGAGGGGATGACTTACAGAATATTCACGTGGTCCATCGGGAATATTTAGAAAATATAAAAATTAATTTGCATATTGAAAGAATAGGGATACTAATGTATAGTCCAGTTTATTTATAAAATAACTTTTTCGACATCTGTAAAAACTATTAAAACTACTTTCGTATATGTCAAGGCATGTGATCTAATAGAGGGATGAGTAAGATTAAAATGATAGGAAATGTGCTCACATTTACATTGAGGGAAAACACTCAGAACATACGACCGAGATTCTAACCCCAACCTTACCGCTACCGGCAAATCAGACTGGTCTAGCCTGTATTTTAGTCTAAGTGTCCATCCGGTGCGATTTTTTGTTATAAAGTCATTAAAGACAAATAAAATTAACGTCTTATTAAAATAAAAAATGCAGATGCATGAGAATAAAAAGTGTATTGGATAAACCATAACAAATTTCACACGTAAAAAAACACGAAAGCAAGTTCAATTCTTCTCAGTGCACCTGGGGCGAGAGTCAAACGCTTTAGACCGTTCGGCCATCGTAAAGACTTCTTATGTATGTAGTCACCAAAAGGGTATGTGGTAATTTTTAATTTTATGATTTTTGAGCTATTAAACCTCTTAAAAATTAGCTTTTCCCAAGATTCAGCCCGCTGGAAAAAAAAACCAACTCGAGAACCAAGCAGGTGCTATTGTTTCGCTCCCCTTCCCTGTATTAAAGTATCAAATAATGATATGCACCCCTTGTAGATTACTAACAGAGGGCGTTGGCTATGCACTTTTTTCTTCTTGTAAACTAAGTTTTTTAGTAATCCCCCGCATTGGTGGTCACTTGGACAGAGGCATCCAGCTCTAAAACTAATGTATTGTTGGTGTAGCCCCATGGCTTCATTGGTGCTGACTGACAGCTCACAGCTGACTTCTGACAGTCAGCATTTATGTATATACCTAAATGTTGGCTGTCAGAAGCGACAGCTGCTATATACATGTTTTAACAGATCATATAGTTCGGCGTAGGGATATATAATTTGGTCTGATAACTTTTCAAAGCAGTCAGCTGTCAGTCAGCACCAAAGAAGCCACGGGGCTACTGTAAGTGAGGTCAAGGATAGAATCTTGGCCGGTTGCACTAGGATCAGTTTTCCAAATGCGATCTATCACTGTGTGGGTTTCCAATCCCCTTTACACGTCAGTAGCATGAAGATTGTTTGAGAGAATTAAAACCAAGAAAGTTTTATCCGCATTCATTTTAAAATCTCTGCTGGTCTTTTACGTATTATCTCGACTGTTTAAATGCGGCTTCAATTGTTTTCTAAAATTAGTTCCAAACATAGCCCCTCTGCGAGATGAAGCTCGCTGTTGTAGTTTGAAAGGATTATTTGCGTAAAGAAAGGTAAACTATTTAAACATCCCTTTTAATAAATTAATTTTAATTATATCAAGGACTGCTGATTAATATCTACAATGAAATACGTAGAGTTTGTAAAAAATAATAAAGAAACGGTGTGTTGAGGCAAAGCAAACATTCAAATCTAGGGGAACACAATCCTTATTAATTAAATATATGTATGCACTAAAAAGTGTAGTAACTAAATACAATAATATAAAAGGTAGCCATTTTAAATTTTATAACAGATTACAAACAAGTTTTTTTTAGCAAAGTTAAAATTATTATAATCTTCCAACATTCAACAGTCATATATTCTTGAAATAATGACTATTAACGGTGAATATGTTGTTGCTCTTAGAAAAATTGCATGTACTGAAGATAAAGCTTGCAGGGTTACACCGTTTACTTCCATGATTACAAAATTCTGTGGGTTTTTTTTCCAGGTTGTTTAGAAGGAATTTCCATTTTCTCAGACAATGTAGAAAGTTACAAAGGAATTATCTAATTTTCTATACAATAATCAGGGCGGATTTATGACTTGGCCGCCCATAAGCACTAGATAATTCGCCGCCCACTTTTCCTGCCTTAATTTCTAACATTCTGAATTCTTGTTTTCCCCCTTACACCCTTCATACACCGACATATATATACACCATACACACACACACACACACACACGCACACACGCGCTATTTGTGGAATGACAGATAAAAAAGTGCTTACATTATTTTATTATTTATTATTGTGAGGTTTTAACAGTAGTAAGAATCTAAGCAAAGACTTAAAAACAATTGAAATAAATACTCTTTCACTATAACAACAGATAAATTCAAGTATATAATTTAAAAATATAAAGTCCACATTAGTAGAATTGTAGAACCTGTTACTACATATAAAATATTAATTAGTATGTACACAATAAGAAAATAGTCTACAGTATCTTTTGCCTTGATTTCTGCTGAGCGAACTGGTCGATGATGCCAGACAAATCCCTTTCATCCAATATGTGACCTTCAATTAAGACGATTGTCAGGTAATTAAGGCGATACTCTGTCATGTTGGTAAGCAGATACAGCAAACCACAAAAATCACATGCAGGATGAAGCAATACAATTATTTTAATCGGCAGAAAAAGATATGAATTTTTTTTCGTCAATCAAAATTTGGAGCCGCTAATATCTGCCAGCGTAGGTACGTGCCACTAGGTATATGCGTAAACCCGCTCCTGACCGTATTTATTGTGTCAATGCCCTTGATGTTCAGAGCAGTATGACTTGACTTTTACATGTAAATAGGTAGATGCAGTGTGTGATAAAAGTGTGGGTGAGTAGGGAATGACATATAGGTATATTCCAAATAGCGCACTTAGTTTTTCAATTCACTCTTTCTTGCATGTAAAAGGCCAACTATTTAAATCTTTCGGTAAAATATACCAAATTAATAATATTCCATTATTTATTTAGCTTTTGAAGAAATACCCCGTATTTTTACGGTTTAATATTTTTACTAGGTGCGTATAAGGCCTGCGGAGATCTGAATACATTTTTTTAATTATTTATTTATTAGCTCAAATTTTGGGGATATTCATATATATGTAATTTGATGTTACTGAACTAGAATTAAGATATATTAATCCACCAATGACAAATTTGTTTAACAAACTAATTTAAAAAAACACACTAAAATATTTAATAATTTATAGAACCAATTTAAAATATATTATTTGTTTAATTCCCATGAAAGTGTTTCGAGTAGCTATTAAAACCAACTTTAAGAAATACCCCATTCTATTTTCATGAAAGTATCTTTAAAAATAATTCAAAATATATTTTCTTCCTCAATTTCCACGAATAGTTATTATATCCCTTGAATAAGTGTTAATAAATAGTCAATAAACTCTTGTAGGGCGATCAATATAGTTATGGTAATGTATCTTGCAGCGACTTTTTTTACGATATTAAAAAACAATCAAGTGAAGTTGTACAACTTGTTCAAAATATTATTGGGGATTCATACTGTACGTATGTTTATTTTTATTGTTTCCGGACATTAAAAGTTTTACTCATTTGCTGCTGTATTCCGATAAGCACATAAACAAGAGTGGTTGATAAAGAGGGATATAAAGAGCTATGGGGGAAAAAAAGGGAAAACACAAAGATAATAAATAAACACACAAAAATTAAATATTAATTTAAAGAAAACAACAACACGTTTAATTGTTTCGAAATGTTTTTTTCCCCAACATTTCTTTCTATTGTCTATTTGAGATTTTATTTTTGCACCGCATCTTACAACTCGTTCGGTGTAGCCCTATTTGCATTTCATTATATATATAAAACGCACTTCGGTGGCGGCATGGTCTAAGGCGTTACGTTCACACAAAAAACAAGGCTGCCGATTACGGGGAGGTCGGGGTTCGATCCCAGTTGGGTGCCCTGAGGGTGATATTCCCTAAATATTTTTCACTTTATCTCCCTACAAATGGGGGCACAATTCGTTTATATTCAACCTTCCTCATCCCCAACACATTAGAGTAGTTAGTGTAAGTGTGCATAACCCAAACTAGTAGTAAAACGAGGTGCTAATGAGAATAATAACGATTAGGTAGGTAAGAGAAAGGTATGATTTAGAGGATACATAACTACATTTTTTTGGAGGGAGAGTGGAAAACCATTTAAAAAATAGTCACCCAAGGTACAGCCCAGCCGAGATTCAATTTCTGAACTCCCTTCCCTCATCCCCTTAAATGTCGAGGCCCAGCAATACAACCATTTCAATAAGCAATGAGCACCCGATTGTAATTTGGGAATCCATAGAGTTGAAATGATGACATCTTATCCTGTGTCAAAAAAGTACAAAATATATTACTAAACCGTTTCTGTCACAAGTCAAACCACTGCAAAACAATGATTTGTAATCAAATACACTAAAAAAAATCTTGTATTAAAATAGCTATATGTCAACAACACCTCTTAGATTTGCAATTCTGTCTTTTAAAAGACAAATAATCAAGCAAGCATTAGATTACTTTAAAGGCTCAGGGCATCTGGTTCTTTTAAATCACTCAAAGAAAACATTGCAATTAAATCTTTCACCAGAATACGTATAGGTGAATTAAAACATAAACTCTTAGTGCACTCCTATACTTCTACACAGATAATACATCCGGTCTGGAGACCTGTTCTATTCAAACTTAGAAAACCGACTGCCCATTCGGAGGAATGAGCCACTGACGCTCTATGGCACGACAAACCGTCACAAGCTACCCGTTTCGTTGGCCTGATGGTCTAAAGTCCGGTACACACCGAACACTAAGCTAAGATTTGCTCTGCTAACTATTTAGAAAAATAGCGGACCATGTATTTAAATGTGATGGTTCACACAAAAAGTTAAGCTATGCACTACGCCACGCTAGGTTTTATTGCTGGCCGTGCAATTTTCCCATCTAGAGCTATCTTACGTTGCGCATGCGCATAGAGTAGCTTGGGACTCCGTGTTGAACAGACGCAGTGCTGGTTTGATGAAAATAACTAAAGAAGTGTTGAAGTTTTGTCTTCAGTGTGTTTCACGTGTATTTGAGTAATATTCTATTTAAGTTTTATATTTAATAAATGTTTTTATATTAAAATGGAAGCAGTAATTGAACAAGTCAAACCTCTACCTTCTAAAATGTCTTCATCTTTCAAAAGAGCTGCTAGCAGCAGCAGCAGAATCTTTTTTTCCTCAGTACTATCACCCGAGCTTAAATAAGACATTTTGGAGAACGCAATCATAACTAAAATTCACTGGATCAGACCAGAAAGAAAAAATACTGAGTTCTGGAGGGAAAAGAGCGACCATTGCTTAGCTTAGCAATGAGTGGGAAAGCAAATTATTAAGTATTAGCACAGCACAGCTTAGCATTATGTGTATATCGGCCTAAACGCACTACTCTTGCAGTAGACTAGATTACCGATAACGGGAGGATCGAGGTTCGAGTCTCGGTCGGGTGTACTGGAGGTGGTTTCCCCAAAATTGTTTTCCACTCTCTTCCTCCACGCAAATGTAGGTTAACTCCCTCTAAATATAACCTTAATAACCCCCAGCACTAGCAGCGTAATTAAAACATAGTTTCCTTACCTATTATTAATATTAAATTTCTCCTTGCCAAGAAATTACCACGAATGTTATTAAAACTAGAATATAAGCTATATAACCCAAACGGATAGTAAGATGCGATGCTTAAAAAAACAGACCGCAAGTGGTTCTGCTCACGATCATACCTGTTTCACGAGGAAGAGGTTTTATCGTAGAGAATCGGGTGTTTGTTGTTTTTGCTAAAGAGAGAACGTAATGAGTGATCACTGATCAGCCAGACACGTCTAGAGAGAGAGAAAGAGAGAGAGAGAGAGAGAGAGAGAGAGAGAGAAAGCATCTGGCGGTGTAATTTTAGTTACGTGCCCGAGGTGTCTGCTACTTGGTACTAGGTTTACACTGGGCGGGATAAGGATGTCGATGGCGGGG